>OZ020526.1:13575953-13716251 GCA_963971425.1 Bryoerythrophyllum caledonicum | reverse complement strand
AAATCAGCTTGAAAGGAGGAGGGATGAGAAAATGATGCGGCAAACACTTTTTTTCTACATGGTAGAAAAAGTGCCTTGATTTTGCGTCCCCTAGAATTTTTGTCTGACGTACCTCTTTGAGGTGGGCCTCATGGAAAATGGAAGAAGCCATTCTAAAATAGCTATTAAAATTTTATTTTTATTTTTTTTAGTCTAAAGGATGAAGATACGGGCTGCCATATGTTTGGTTCACTTGATGGCCTCTTCTCACTTTATACTACTTTCAAAGGCCATGGCTACCAAAGACCATCCTTTGGATTTGAAACAAGGGACCTTCACTAGGCTTTTGGAGTTTTGGCCTCTGACCTTGGTTTGCAGTATAAAGAGGCCATGAGTGTCATCGAGCTTATCACATGCACAAGCATCCCCACGTGCATAGTGGCATAAGATTTCAAGAAATGGTCTTGCCATGTACTTGAGCAGGTGCATTTGTGTACTATGATTTTTTGGAGTTTTTCACATTAGATGCACGGAGAAAGAATATCGTAATGCGTCTGCAAGGCCATGGGATAGCTACATCATCTTGGTGACAAGCCACGAGCCTTAACCAAAAGAAGAAGAACTCCAATCTCCAAAAGAGACTGGCGTGAATATATCGTGTTTGTTCATTCGCTTCACTAAGCATTTGGCCACAGGACATAGGCTAGTGTAATAGAACTACTCCCCCCTCTCGAGGGTAAACACTTTTCTACACTGAGTGCTTCCCTACACTAATTGTCTTAGAGACAACCGACATGTCATCTCCCCCAAGGGCTATGTGGGTCCCCATACAACGAGGCCTTGGGACCCCCCACCATAGTTGGGTGGACTATGGTGGTAGGCACCACGCCGGCAATAGGACTTGAACTCACAACCACCTCACCGGTGTGCCATGACCCAAACCACTACACCAGGGCCATGGTGCCTAGCCTTGACCATATGTACTTGGAAGGAAAAAAAACAAGCTACAGAGGCACCCTATTGCTCCACTCATGTGTTTGAAAGGAGCCATGGTAATTGCTGGGTGATGCAATGACATCGGTGGGGAGCCATTTCACCAGGTTCGCTCCCAGTACCATTAACCCTAAGGTACCATGATAGTTTCACACCAAAAACTCTTCAAAATTGTTGGATTCTAATGCAATGAATAATGAAAGAAACTTGAACTTTTATTTCTAGTTTTGACCGTAAGATCTCAATCTAGTCTTATTAGGTGACATACTCACAAAAATTCATAAACTTTGACAGCACAAATTGAAAGATTACAGTGTTTGATCAAGCAAATGGTTCACTTTCTTCTCTGCATTGAGTGGATCAACAGACTTTGGCTTCACTTGGTGTCAAATTATTGCACTACATAAGGTCTAAATCCATTTCCATTGTGTTAAGCATGATGTTAGTTCCTTATACACCAATTTTTAGAGGTAGAAATGGGGTGTAGCATATTCAAAACAATTGTGCTAGAAGTGGGGGTTCAAAACTTGCCAATTCACGTTTTTATTTTGTGAACTAAATATGTTCTAGATTGATAATCCAAATAGTCAACAAGAAGGTTTACACCACATGATGTTGTGGGAAAAATAAAAAGTGAAAAATAAAAAGATTTCTAAATTTTATGAGGAAATGAATAAATGTTTTTGGTACCTTGTCCAACAATGTGTGACAATGTGTGAAAATCTTTGACTTGGGATGATGTGCTTTTTTTCACTAAAAGCAAGAATTTATTTTTGACAATATCAAGGGAAATAGTATTACTTGCAAGCATTGAAAATCTTACATTTCATAGAGTGTCCTAGCAAAAGATTTTGGAGGTGCCCTACGTGCCCGCTCTCCCCTTTTGAACTTTAAATCCCTATAAATTTTTCAATAAATGTTGGATTTAGGAAAAAATTGTTCTCCAATTGAGGTCTTAGTAATACCCTTTTACAATAAAAATTTCAAAGAAGCATGTTGGAAATTGATACCATAGGATCGTGACCAAACTTTCAAAAAGCCCATTTTTGACACTTGGTCCTTTACGGATTAATGTCAAATTTTGCACTACCTAAGGTCAAAATCCATTGCCATTTTGTTGAGCATGATGTTGGTTCCTTACACACCACTTTTCACAAGTAGAAGAGAGGTGTAGCATATTCAAAACAATTATGTAACGAATGGAGGTTCAAAAATTGCTAATTCACTTTTTTTTAGGGATTAGGGGCGATTTACACTATGGACCATGGAGATTGACCACTGCCTAAAATCTATGATCGGCCAAAGAAGTCTTCTCGGTCCGAGTTTGCTTTACACTACCTTGAAAAAAGGAGATTGACCACGGAGTTTGAGGTTACTTAAGCATGCTATTTTATGCCGAGTGGATAATTTTCCTGGGTCCAACCGGTTTTTGGCCCGGTCGAGACAAAGAGGTCAACTCGACGGAAATCAAGGGGGCTGTTGGGCTGAAAATTAGTGATTGGCTAAAAAATATATATATATATATCTAATTGTTTGTTTCTCAAATTTTAAGTTATACAATTAAAAAAATAAGCCCATACTTGTCCAAGTCCAAATCCACTTTACACTATGAGAAGTGACCAAGACACTCAAAAAATGTTTTTTTAAATTTTTCATGGTCATGACTCTAGACCAAGAGCGGTGGCCATGAAAAAACAAAAATCATTTTTTGAGTGTCTTCATCATTTCTCAAAGTGTAAAGTGGATTTGGACTAGGATAAGTATGGGATTATTTTTAATTAATTTCTTTTAAAGTAATAAAAACAACTTTAAAATAAAAATTAAAAAATTAAAAAAAAAATTCAGCCAATCACTAATTTTCAGCCCAACGGCCCCCTTGATTTTTGTCGAGTCGGCCTCTTTGCCTCGACCTAACAGAAAGCCCATTGGACCAAAAAACATTATCCACTCGGCAGAAAATAGCATACTTAGATGACTTCAAACTCCGCGGTCAATCTCTTTTTCCCAAGGTAGTGTAAAGTAAACTCGGACCGAGACAACTTCCTTAGCCAATCACAGATTTTAGAGGGCCCTGGTCAATCTCAGTGGTCCATAGTGTAAACCGCCTCTAAGAAGGTTTACACCACATATTGTTGTAGAAAAAATATAAAGTAAAAAATATGAAGATCTCTATGTTTTATGTGGAAAAGAATAAATTTTTTTGGTACCTTGCTCAATAATATGTCATAATGTGTGAAAATGTTTTACTTGGGTTGATATGCTATTTTTCACTAAAGTCCAGGACTCTTTTTTTGACAATATGAAAGGAAATAATATTACTTGCTTTTATTGAAATCTCACATTCAAAGAAGTGTCCTAGCAAAAGATTTTGGAGGTGCCCGACGTGCTCGCTCTCCTTGTTTGAAACTCAAAAGTCTATATATTTTTCATTAACTGTTCAATTTAGGAAAAAAATATCTCCCATTCAGGTTTTAATAATGCTCTTCTACAATAAAACATATAAAGAGGACTATTAGAAATTGATACCATAGGAACCTGACCAAAATTTCAAAAGCCCATTTTTACACTTGGTCCTTTTGGGTTAATTTTTCCATTGCCAAGTCCCATGCGGGAATAGTTGCCAATGCTCTAAAAGCTTTGCCAACAGTCTAAGTAATGTATCCCGGTAATGGTAATCACCATGTACCGTTGGAATTTTTGTCCGTTTAGAGCATCTCCACCCCGCATCGCCTTCCAATCCAAGTTGGACTAGGAGAGGGAGGATGGGAGAGGCAAACGGGGAGAATTAGGCAGCCATATTCTGCACCACATCTAGAGAGATATCCAGTGGCACAATTTTGATTTTGTCTTTGGATGTTTCCAAGGCATGTTCTTAAGTCCCTCCAATTCCCTAGATGAAATAACCGTCCAATCATAGTTTTGTAGATGGACAACCACTCATGTAGCAGTACGATAGTGGCCAATCACGTCGCCATAATTTGGCATTGGTGCAAGTAAAAGATGTTTGATGTTGTTTCACCTGTTGCGCCTTGTGGTCCCAATCAATCGGGACACATGCCCCGCTCGTGCGCTATAGAGAATTTTGACGGATTAGTCACCAAAGCGGCAAATCTACCGAGGCCCCTGAGCCGCGGAGCTCGGTGAAGATGCTCTTAGCTCTCCATGAAGTCCACTGCAAAGGCAAATGAGCATTGTTCCACTTGTCATATAAAGCTTATCACAATCCAAGAATTTGTACACCAAATGACCTGGCAAGTCCCTTTCTAGTGACCACATATGGAGTGACCGATAAGCGTGCTAAAAAAAACTTCATTTTAGCAATACATGGTAGCAACATAGAAAATTTGTGATAAAGTAATTAGAAAGTAGGAAAACTATGTGGGTTAAAAGAACAATATGATACATTACGTTTAGAGATATCAAACTATTAATAAGCCAATTGAGGCCATATTTTATGACTTAAAAGAATATACAGTGTTTGGCAAAACTTAGTTAAGTTCTTGTAATTCAAAACTAATGCAAGAAAATTGGCTATAGATTTGCACAAATCATATATAGTACAAGGTAGTAGTTTCAATGGACTACAATTTGTTGCAAAAGAAAGTCTTTCTTACATCAATGTGTACAAGAAAATTACATCGAAAAGGAAACTATGTCTCTTGACTTAGTTTTGCATCCTCAATCAAAAAAACAATTGAATATTTTGTCCACTTGCCTTTGGCAGCTAAGACAACTTGGATTTGTCGTCACATGCTTTTGTACAACCTTCTGCATTTCTCTAGTTTTATAGAAGTCCAACATTCCTCAATGCGTTTTCACAACTCTAAAATTCCTATTGGAGCACTTTCATACTAGTTAAAATGATGTTTTAGCCCTGTCCAAATATGCTCAATTGGATTTAGTTCAGGAGATTGTGCATGCCACTTAACAACATTAAAATTTTGTGATCTTAGCCATTGGAAAACACTTTTTGTTGTATGTTTGGGATCATTGTCATGCTGAAAAATCAAATTCAAAGGATCAAGATCATATGCCATCACGGTGTACATTAAATCTCTTTGCAAGATTTCTTTGTATTGATGTTAATCCATTCTTCCTTGATTCTACAAAACATGCCTAGGCCCTAGAATGTCATGCAACCCGACAACATGACCGAACCACCGCCAAACTTTATAGTTTGTTCAACTTGTTTTAAATCATGAGATTGTTCATTGCAAATCCAACACCAACTCCAACCATCTCAGCAAAATTAATTTACCTCTGTCTCATCAAAGAAGATGATGTGCTTCTAATCATGAATGATTCAATGCTCATGGCGCCTAGCAAATTCAAGTTGATCCTTGATGTGTCTCTAGATCAATTTCAGTTTCTTTTTCTTCACTTTTAATCTCAGCCCTGGTGCACGTAAGACTCTTCTTACTGTATCAACACTTACAGTAACTTGGCATTCCTTACGTACATGCTAGGTAGCCTATGTTGCAACTTCAAACCCTCCTGATGTGACAACTCTAATGCATGTTCTATTTTGTGCATCTCTTAATGCTTGTGGTCTACCACCACTACTAGCAGGAATATCAAACAATCTCTTCCTTCTAAGTCTTGCAACATGACTTTGAGACACCTGCAACTCACTTGCTATACCCGCAAAATGGAGTATTAGTCTATGTGTGTGAAATCTACTTCACCAAAATGGAGTATTAATCTATGTGTGTGTCAACATAAATTCTATGATGGTTCGTAAATTCCATGTTGTATCTCCTCTATTTTTAAAATTGCAATTTCATTCAATGAATTGTAAGCCAAAGATTTGTTTCCACAAACTTGACTCAGTTTTGCCAGACAATGTGGTATAAAGAATGAATCTTAACTTTAGAAAAATAAATAAAATTGTTTTGCGAGAAATGCTTTTGCTATAATACCATGTAATAAACTTGATTTCCATGTTTTTGGGAAAATGTTACACATATTTGTTGCTTCTAAAAATTTATGTACAAGGAACTAACATCACATGAATTGTAATGGTAAGAAATTCACACCTTTGGAGTGCAAAAATTTGAAACCATGGAAAGTCAAATTCCATATAAGATTCAATTATAAGATCTAAAGATGTAAGTCTAAATCAAGATCCTACACTTCAGAATGGAAATCTAACTTTTCTTTACTTTTCTTTGTCTCTCACAAGAACATACAATTCTGAAGTTTTTATTGGTGAGGAACACCCAAAAAACTATTGAAGTTAACCCTTTAAAGCAGTGCAATCTCTGAAGTGATGTTGGGGCCTCTCCGGTGATAAAGGGTTAAGCTGCTTTGTGGTGCCATCAAAGGATTCAAACTCACAATTTTTTTGTAAATGATAATTTTTTTGATGTTTCATATCCAAGACTTCAACTACATTGAAAGAAGAAATATTACTTCACAAGAGCCAGCATAAACAATGCATTTTTTTGCATCAGCACTCTACACAAAAATAGAGTTTTCTTGAAAGTCATCAAAATACACAAGATATTCAGTCTGGATCTTATGCCTTATGTTAGTAACTGGGACCACATGCACATGGTGACTTGGAGTCGGGTTCCATGCAATGCCCGACTTGTCATCTCTGACGGGGTCGGGTCACTTCCATGTAGCTAGCTTTTCACCCTATCCAAAAAAGTAAGGTTGGGTGTAGTTGATAATCTCCGGGATGATGCAACCACTTTTCAAACTCGTCAGCTTTCGCATTCCTCCCAGCATAGTAATCAAAGCAAGATGGATTGTGAACTTCAAGGTGGGACCTATCAAATTCTCTTAATAAAGGTAATTGGGGTACAACTTGGAAGCACCCAAAACGTTGGGTTGATTATAATAACTGACAAGTGTGACCCATGGAAGAGGCCCTACATTTTCTTCCATACATTCTACAAGTGGGGAAGTTGTAGTGATCATTTGGGTTAGGCATTGCATGGGGTTTCAGCCTGGGTTTGGGAAAGGTGTGGGGGAACTACTAGTCAACTCTTTGGGTACTATGAGAGAGCTTTAGTTTGCATGGGTAGGGCCCAAGAGCATTGATGGCCAAGCATTACATTGGTGCACTAAAAAGGGATCATGAGAACTCTCATACACTCTTATTTTCCGTATTTAAATCTCACCACGTGTCGCATCATTTCCATACTGACTTGCCTCTTTGGTACACAACACCCTTTCAGGAAAACTCTAATGTCTCGAACATTTCAACACTACAAAGTTGAAGTAACTTGTGTGGAGGGCCATCTTGGTGTAAGGTACCATAACAACTATGATACTTCTATAGGGACTTGTGCTTTGACAATATTTTAAGAAGTGGGCCTCCATGGAAGTGACAAATTCCACTTTGTCCATACACATACGGAATCAACATAAATCACATGCCATGTGACAGAGGATTTGCAAAGCATTTCTCATGCAACATGTGAGCATAATGCTTGGAAGCGTATAGTCTAAACAGGCACCAAAAGTCAAAGTACAGATGAGGAGATGGAGTGTGAGGGACAAAAACAAATACTCCAGTTTATCAGTACATATTTGATTGGTTCTGCATGCTCAAATTGTACTTAACCCCTAAATTTTTAACAGCCCCCTCAGGGGACTCTAGAGGGTTTGGGCAGGTTCCTATGGTGTCATTTTATAACAGTTTTCTTTGAGTTTTTAAATGTAGATGGACATTACTAAAAGCTTTGTGTGAGTCCAGTTTTTTCCTAAATCCGACGTTTAATGAAAAAGTTATAGGATTTTGAATTTCAAACAGGGAGAGCGGGCACGTCGGGCAACTTTAAAAACTTTTGCTAGAACACTCTATCAAATGTGAGATATACAATACTAGCAAGTAATACTATCTCCTTCCATACTGTCAAAAAAAATCTCTTGTCTTTAGTGAAAAAAGCATATAAATCCAAGTCAAACATTTTCACACATTATCGCACATTGTTGGGCTAGGTAGCAAAAAAACTTCTTCTTTTTCACGTAAAACTTTGAGATCAACATATGTTTTACTTTTTATTTTCTCCGCAACATTATGGGTGTAAACCTTCTTATTGACCATTCAGATTATCAATCTAAAACATATTAAGTTCACAAAATAAAACGTTCTTTTTTACCATATGGATTCTCATTCTAAAACATACTAAGTTCACAAAAAAATATAACGCAAATTTGACAATTTTTGAACCTCCACTCCTTGCACAATTTTTTTGAATTTGCTACACCCTTCCTCTACATTTTAAAATTGGAGTACAAGGAACTAATACCATGCTTAACATGATGGAAATTAATTTAGACCTTGTGTAGTGCAAAAAATTGACACCAAGTGAAGTCAAAGTCTATTGATCCACTAAAAGCAGGGAAGTAAATAAACTCTTTTCTCTACTTCAAACACTATGATATTACAATCTGTGCGTTCAAATTTTATGAATTTTTTAAAGTAAGTTACTTAATAAGTCCTAATTGAGATCCTACAATTAAAACTAGAGTAAAAGTTTTTTGTTTTGTCCTTACTCATAGCACTGAAACAAACAATTTTGAAGTGTTTTTGGTGTGAAATTGTCAAAGAAATTTCGGGGTTAATAAAAAAGAATATTTATATTTTACCCAATTCAAAAGATATCATTGCATGAGTTTCATGATTGTTTTTTTACAGGGTGTTCTTCTAGTGTGGTGAACTAAAGAAAGTAATTTGTTATGGTTGACTTAGATGCTTGCAATTTCTTTAATTAATTTTAATCTAATATCACAATTTAGCCCCTAAAGGCCCAAGGCATTTTCACACCAAAAACACTTCAAAATTGTTTGTTCTAGTGCAATGAGTAAGGAGGGAAACAAAAGACTTTTATTTCTTCATCTAACCATAGGATCTCAATAAAGATTCATTAAGTAACATCCTCACAAAATTTCACAAACTTTGATCGCACATATTGAAAGATTATAGTGTATGAAGTAGAGAAAACCATTCATTTTCTTCCTTGTCTTGAGTGGATTAGGAGACTTTGACTTCACTTGGTGTCAAGTTTTCGCACTACACAAGGTCTAAATTCATTACCATCATGTTAATCATGATGTTATTTCCTTGTACACCAATTTTTAGAGGTAGAAAAGAGGTGTAGCATATTCAAAATAAGTGTGCAAGGAGTGGAGGTTCAAAAATTGTCAACT
The DNA here is from genome assembly GCA_963971425.1 of Bryoerythrophyllum caledonicum. NCBI lineage: Eukaryota > Viridiplantae > Streptophyta > Bryopsida > Pottiales > Pottiaceae > Bryoerythrophyllum > Bryoerythrophyllum caledonicum. The sequence continues at coordinate 13,707,116 of OZ020526.1, read as the reverse complement.
CACGTTTTATTTTTTTGCGTACTGAATATGTTTTAGAATGATAATCAAGATGGTCAATAAGAAGGTTTACACCATATCTTGTAGTAGAATTTTTTTTTTACAAAATACTAATATCTCTAAGTTTTACATGGAAAAGAATAAGTTTTTTTGGTACCTTGCCCAACAATGTGTGACAAATGTGTGCAAATGTTTGACTTGAATTGATGTGCTTTTTTCTACTATAGACAAGAGATTTTTTTGACAATATGGAAGGAAATACTATTACTTGCTACCATTGAAAATTGCACATTTAATAGAGTGTTCTAGCAAAAGTTTTGGAGTTGCCCAAAGTGCCTGCTCTTTCCATTTGAAATTCAAAACACTATAACTTTTTCCTTAAATGTCGGATTTAGGAAGAAATTGTACTCACACAAAGCTTTTGGTAATGTCCATCTACAGTCTAAATTTTAGAAAATGATGTTATGAATTGATGCCAAAGGAACCTGCCCAAATCTTCAAAGTCCCTTGAGGGGACACTCGGGCCTTCAGGGGTTAAAACAATTGTTCTAAGTGCCAAAATAACTTTTCCATAAATAACTAAATTTTTATACATAAACCATAAGAGCTTGTTTTAAATACTATTGTTCAGTAGATATTTTGACCACATGGATAAAATATCATAGCATTTGTGGCAAGTTGAATAGGTTTTTTGCACCCTAGGTTTAAAGGATCGACACACTATGTTTCCTCATGATAAACTGACACTTTTACACTACACAAGGTTGCACATCCTTATCATTATAATCTATATTATGTAAGATATGTGAGTGGTAAATGTGTCTAGCATATAAAGAACAATTTTGCTATGAAATGGGTCCAAAATCAGATAAGATACAAAATAATATTTTAATCTCAATTCTTACAGTTTTTCAATCCAAACATTGAACATAGGTATCTGTTTTTTTGCTCCTCTTTAATTACTGTAAACATAGAAAAAAATACAAAATCTAGATTTGTCTTTAACTAAGTTTTTAATAATTGTATTTGGTTTGATCTGTTTTGTTTGGAGAATCTGAAAGAAGATTAAATTTGATGCTTTAAAACTAAATTTCAAAGTGATTGGAAGAACATAGCGTTATATGTTCAAAGAGGATAATTTTTTCGTCAAACGTCCATTGCATAAAAAACCATAATTTCACAAAGGTCTTATGTTTCTCTTTTTTCGAAAAATATCTTACACAATCTCGTTGAAAAATGACATTATAAGCACATGCTTAGATTCTCAAAAAGAAGAATGAGAATCTTCATTTTAAGTTCATAGGTTTTCAACTATTTACTTAAATATACAGTTAATAACTCTGTAGATAACATTCAAACTTCATAGATGAAATTAAAACTTTTTATTCCTTTTACCGTAGTCCTTAGAGTAGTACCTCAACCCCTAAAGAATTGTGACTATGTTTCGCTAGAACCACCCTAAAGTTGCCTATGTAAGGTGAAATTATGTGTGACTAATTTAAACAAGGTTTTACTATTATTGATTGTAGGATCTTAACCCCTAAAGGACCAAGCCATTTTCCCCCAAAAAACACTCCAAAATTGCCATTGCCAAAAACCGCCATACAAATCACATTTTTGAGTACTATTATTGACAACAAACCGTAAGATCCTAATTAAGACTCCCATATAAACATGAATAAACAATTTGATGTCAATCCATGGTACGGATATGAAGATTATAGCGTTTGAAGTCGAAGAAGAAGTTTTTTTGCCCCTTGCCCAATAAGTTCAGCCCACTTTGACTTAGCATATCTTCTAAGTTTTACTCTAAAGTGCATCCAAATGCTTTACCAAAATGACCAATATGTTGTAAGCTAATTGTGTGCAAAATTTGGGGTCCGATGGAGGGGTATTTCATTTGAAAATAAATAGTTTTGTGAAAGGGGGTATAAAACCATGAGAATAAGTGCAAAAGTGCTAAAATCGTAATAGCAACATAGGATTTTCTAAATTTGAGAATCCCAATGGCTCAAATGTGCCATTTATATGTCCTCTAATTTTAGAAGAAAAAAATCCTCAAAATCTCAAAATCTCTACTTTTCATGAATTTATTCAATTATTCAAGTATTATAGGGGAGGGCAATACTTGAAATTGAGGACCCAACAAGAAATAAAGGGCCACGTCATCCACCCACTCTTCCAACAAGTCCGGGTCTTCCAAAACTTGCCTTCAATTGAAGTACATTCTTCAAATTCATAATAATATAATGTAGAAAAAGTCCCCCATTGGGACCCGTCGCCCCACAACTAAATACCGCAGGACCCGCTAGAAACCCACGAGCTAGGCCCGTTAGCTCGGGCGCCTCTCTTTTAGTCATCTTTTTTTTCTCCTTTTTTTTGTTTTTTTGTTTTTGGTTTCCTCAGCTTCCTCGCTCCAGCCTCGACAGAATAAAAGACTATTTTTATTTTTAAAAAAATTCAAAGCTTCATCGTTGCAGCCCTGAGAGGATAACGAGGCAGGCTGTTGCTGGGTCCCGTAGGGCCATGTAGCACCCTCTCCATGCATTTGGGTTGGCCATGTGCCGGTGCAATGTTCCTGCGGGCCCCAACGCCAATAGATTTAGAATTTTATTTTTTGTCCATGTCACTTAGTCTTCGTTGGGTCTTCCCTTGCACTATTCTCTTCCATGATATGGGTTGCCCCAACCTTTCTCCACTCTTTTTGCCCCACTTATTGCCCCTTTTGTTACTTGTATGTCATTGGCTCGCAAGAGTGCCCAGGCTACCCGAAGTCCCCACTTTTGGCTTTAAGTGGTACTAACTTTCAAACCACAAATCCAAAAAATAAAATAAAAATATCTCCACAAAGCTCTTATCAGAGGCTATCTTGTATAAAATTTTCAATTAAAAGTATTTTTTTTCGAATTGTAGGTACATGCCCAAAATCCAATTTGACCCCAGGGGACGTTTGGTCCTTTAGGGGTTAAAGTCTACTACTACAAAAAGACATTCAAACAGTTTTGTAAATTTTGACCGAGCGGAAAATAAGATACATACATAGACAAGATCAACATACTTTGACTAAAAAATAATGGCATATTTTCCCATTGCACATTGCATAAACTTTATGGATCTATATTCTACCTTGAGTTAAGTCTTGCATGCCAAAAACCACAAGTAAAGGAGGGTTAGGGATACCAAAAACAAATGTGCAATGTCTAGGGGTGTAGAAAGTGGCCATTTCATAGCATAACAGTTATATTTGTATTCAAATAAAGGATAGTTGGACTTAAAATTTGAACAATAAATGAAAATAGGAAGATGTCTTTGAAAATAGGGAGATGCCATTATTTTGAGTCAAAGTACATTGATCTTATCTGTGCATAGAATCAGAAAGAGGAAATTGCACTCATCAAAGAGAAAATTGCACTCTTCAAATGCATGTATCTTACAATCTGCATGGTCAGAGTTCACACTATTCTATAAGTATCTTCTTGTAATAGTAGACTTGAAGATCATACATTTGAAAATAGCAAAACAATGTTTAAATCACTCTCTTAAAACCTAAAGGGAGACTTTTGAAGGTTTGGGCAAGTTCCTATGTTATCAATTTATAACATTCTTCTTTATAGTTTTTACAATATATGGACATTTCTAAAAGCTTTGTGTGAGTCCAATTTTTTTCCTATATCCAACATTTCATGAAAAAATTATAGGGTTTTGAATTTCAAACAGGGACAGCGGGCACGTCTGGCAACTTTAAAAATTTTGCTAGAACACTCTATCAAACGTGAGATTTCCAATACTAGCAAAGTAATACTATTCCTTTCTTATTGTCAATTTTTTTTTTGTCTATAGTGAAAGATAGCACATTAAGCCAAGTTAAACATTTTCAGACATTGTTGGGCAATGTACCAAAAAAAGCTTCTTCTTTTCCACATAAAACTTAGAGATCTTTATATTTTTTACATTTCATTTTTCCTACTACAAGATGTGGTATAAACGAGTTTATTGACCATTTGGATTCTTATTCTATGACATATTTTGTTCACAATAAAATATAACGTGAATTGGCAGTTTTTGAACATCCACTACTTGCACGATTGTTTTGAATATGCTACACCCCTTCTCTTCCTCTAAAAATTGGTGTACAAGGAACCAATACCATGATTAAATTGGATTATAAGGAACTAAGGTAGAGGCACCAAATTATGATTGGCCACCCAATTCCGATTAGTAGAGTATGCATGGCATGGTGCATGAAAATGGTAAATGCATGAAATGGTGCACGAAGCAACCCAAAATCAATAACTCAAAATCTGAAAATCCTAGTCATTGTTGGCATTGGGTCATGAAGCGTGCAATTTTGGGTTGCTCCACCTCAATTGAGCTCTCATTGGTGGCCTTACCTCGAAAGTCAAACAAGGCCGATCGGAATTGGGTACCCTCCATGAGTTGGTTATCCATGGCATGTCTTCTCTTTTATTCACTCTCACTTGTTGGCATTGGGCAAAGGAGGGTACCAAATCTCACCTACTCTACACTTTGATTATAGGCTCCAATGATTTTTGGGCTTTTAAATTCAATATCAATTCCAAATCTTTGTGATTAAGTTTGAAAAAATATTTGTTGAGTTTCATTCTACATACAATGTCATTTAAGTCCCCAATTGGCTTAAGTGATCGGAATTGGGTGCCTCTACGTTAACCAAGTGAAGTCAAAGTCTCCTCATCCACTCAATGCAAGGAAGAAAATGAACCGTTTTCTCTACTTCAAACACTATAATCTTTCAATACATGCTGTCAAAGTTTATGAAATTTTGTGAGGACGTTTCTTAACAAGTCTTGATTGAAATTCTATTGTTAGATGTAGAAATAAAAATAAAATTGTTTCTCTCCTTACTCATTTGCACTAGAAGGAGTTGTTTTGAAGTGTTTGGGTGTGAAAATGCCTTGGGCCTTTATGTGTCAATATCTCATCTTGAAGGTGTCAATATCTTGTCTTGAAGGTGTCAATATCTCGTCTTGTGGTTTTGGTGAAACATAGTCAGAGTCCTTTAGGAGCTTAGAAAAATGAGGGCAAAAAAATTGCACTATTAAACTCTACAATAATATTATTAAGCTCTAGAATATTGTGCCCAATTGCCACGGAGTCTAACTTTTTGATGTATGAAGCTCTAAATTTCCCCTAATATACAGGGAAAATAATAGCCCTATGAAGCTTTTCAAAATACCCATTCCCAATAATTTAAATGAAAACAACTAAACACAATTCAAAATTAGAATTTTAGGAACCTACCCAAACTCTCGATTGTCCCCCAGGGAGACAATTGGTCGTTTAGGGGTAATATTTTTTGGGTGCTTCTTCTTGGGGAGGCTCAAAGGGTAGGGATGTGCTCACTGCTTCAATCAAATGGCAGGCTTGACAAAGTACTGCAGTATATGTGATTATTCTTGGCGTCTTAGCACCATGTCCTTCATGCAAGCTTGTGCAGAATTATTATACTATATACAGGAAAATTATTCCAGAACCTGCCAGACCAACTCATTTTTGACCTAAGGCTGTGCACAACATCTCCTAAAGATGAACTGAAGTATTTTGCAATCAAACTCGTATTTTTTTGTAAAAAAAAAGGAAGAAAAAAGAAGAAGAAGATAAGAGCTGAGGTATTTTATAAGCTCATTTGAATTCAAAGACACAATCTTTGGGATGTATTCTCCAGGCAACTATTTCTCTTGCGGCTGTGGATTACGAAGAAGATATTGCCAAATCTGTTGGCATGCAGATGGTCATTCCAAGGGGGATTTCATACTTGGACCAAGGACCGAACACCATTGAGGACCAAACTATACCAAATTGCCAATATTTGGAGTTGGAAAAAATATATTAAAATATGTATTTTATGGTATTGAGTGAAAGTCCAAAGGATCAAGTCGAGAGGCCATGAGTCCATGACCCAAACTATTGGCAAATCCCAAGTCAAACTGTAGTTCTTGAAGGTCCTTATTTTTTGAAATTTTCCTTGCTCACTTTCTATAATCATGGGACCTAGAAGAAAACACAATTTTGGTAAAAAAATCAAGAAAATTGTCAAAGTGCTCATTACACAAAAAATTCCAGCACAAGCACTAGCACAAAAAAATTCATGTAAAAATAAGAGTTTTGGTCTTTGGATTGAGATATTAGTATATTTCAGTTTTGGTCTGGTGGTATAGGAACCCAAGTTAGAAGTATTTTTGGATTCCTTTGAGAAGAAAAATGAGAGGTCAGGTTGTACCAAGAAGCTAAGCCACCCTTCTCATCATTGAGCTGATCACAAAAATTCAAAGCTATTTAGGGCTGATTCAAACGATTAAAAATGAGAAAAAAGGTCAAAACTCTAGGTTTCTTTGCCTCATTGTACAAAATAGAGTTTTCCTGAAAGTCGTGTTTTCCCATGGTCGTTGGCGTCTGTCAAGCAAAAAGAGAGATGCAACAGGATTTGCAAATACCGTGTCTTTTTCTAAACACAAACTTAGTATGAGATCTGTTAGTGGAAATTTTTGTAGAGTGAGAAATCTCACCCTACGTATTTCTTGGACCACATGCTGGCATTCCTTGACTAGTACTACAGTATCCACAAGCTCCACCTCAACTCCTAAGCCTAGACTCCACATGCACATGTGCATGATTTGTATAACCCCATGTAGCCTCCTCCATTCATTATTTGCACTCTAAATTCAACTAGACATCCCTTGGTCACTCAACCTTTTAGGTTCCTCAATTTCAACGCTCCACATTTAGGGAACTAATCAAATCCAGGATACAATATCTAATTTCGGGTCGCCTTGACTAGTACTTTAAGGAAAACTCTAATAACTTGATTATTTATTTCACAATATTTTTTCAAAAAAAATTGGCACAAGAAAAGCAAGCTTTACTAGCAAGGAAGGAAAGAGATAGAAACCACACAAGTAACACGCCAGGGCCGCCACACGAGAGAAAGGATGTTCGTTCCTTGGTTCTTTGCAATTCAAACTTCGTTTTGTCTTTGTGCCATAAAAAATATATATAAAAAAAGAGAGAGAAAGGATGTTCACAAGATTCCATGAAATTGGATAAAATAACTCTAGCAGCCAACGAGCCATGGTGTCTCCAGCCAATCAGTATTTCTGAAGCTGTAAGCTTACATCAGAAATGATTCCGTCGATTAGAATCCAAGCAATTGATTAGATATTAATCACTGTTCTCTCTTTAGCCCGCAGACTGCAGCTAGTGTCTCCTGCAGGACCAACACTCACCTGGAAGCAAAATTCTGTCCCTCATTTCCTCTCCGTACACACTCTGGTTTGAGAATTGTACCCACTTGCAACTGCATAAGGTATGAACTTTGAAGGCAGGTTATCCCCAGGTCTATGGTTCCTGCTCGGTCATCTAGCATAACAAGAGAAAGTTGCATTACTTAATTATCTGAACTGCGGGAGAATAATTTTTTTATTTTGGAATTTCATGACTTCACTCATTGCAAATATCCATCCATTGGTTTCCTTTAGGGGGAGATGTCTCCCATCCATCCGACCTGATTCTCTTCAGCAACTCGAAGTCTCGAACTCATGAGCTGAGACAAGACAACAACTATCAGACACCAAGTTCCTGGGTAATCAAACAAAGTGAGAAGAAAGTAAAGCTGGTGATAAGCTTAGTCACTGCATGCCGCAAATGGCATTGTGAGGCTGTAAAGTCTTAAACCAAGGCATGGTTGCGTGAGATGAAGCACCAGCACCTTTCCCTAGACACAAGCTCTAACAAACCTTGATCTGGTCCAAAAGGAGGTCCACCCCGCAATCACTATGCGGTCCCCCAAATAGGAGGCAACCGCCAGCCTCCATATACATTGTTCGCCTTGGAGAATGAGCCACCTCCAAAGCCCATTGTGAGCTACCTTGTAGAGTACTGTGAAGAATGGGTCAGTTGCTGCTGCATGAATGTCTGATTTTGAGGAGGATTTGGCTTGTAACTTCAGCAACCCCTTGAAATTCTCTGATGAGGTTCATCGTAATTCTAGAATCCGTAGAGACTGTTACTATGAATCCATCTGTGGTTTTAAAGATTAGGATTTTGAAACCTATAGTCAACACAGTCGACAGCTGCTGATCACCAACGTATGGCTGCAAAGCAAACACCAATGCAATCAGCTTGATAACGTCCCCATTTGAAATTAATAAATTAACTTCGGAAGAGGTCCACAGACCACTATAGCATATTAGAGTACTCCTAGCATATCCCATAATAGCATTAACTATGATAGCACCATATGGTATTATAAAGAAGTACCATTATGACAACAGATCTCAATATTGAGGTTGCACGAGGTATTTTGGGTAGATCGGCCCTCGTCTTATTGGCACCCTCTCATTTTTTTGGCCCTCTCATTTTAGGGGGTCTAGAACCTTTTTAAAGATTTTTGGGGGTAGATTTTGGACTATGGCTTGAAATTACTCTCGTAGGCCTAGTTGGATATTAATAGATCCACTATCCTAAAATAAAATAGGGGCCAAGTTTTTACCCCACCCTCCCTCCTCCAATGGCTTGTGCAACCTCAAAATTGAGATCCTAGTTGACTTAGGCCACGGCGAATTGACCCCCTCGCTGGGACTTATCCAAGGTGGGCCCCGTCTTCATTGCATGGGGTCATTTTTCTGGCCCTCTTATTTTGGGGGGTCTAGAGGTTTTTATTTTTATTTTTTTGACAAATTTGGGTCCTACGGCCATTGTTTATCCCAAAGCAGCCTCTCTTGCTATAAATAGGGCCCCATCCAAAAACAAAATAGAGGCCATGTTTAGCCCCGCCACCTCGTGGCCCCTTGGGGAAGTCCCAGCGAGGGGGTCAATTTGCCCTGGCCTGTTGACTCATGGTTTGGATTGTTAATCCCTAAATTACCATGTTCCTATTGTGTCAATTTATAACATTATTTAAAAAATATTATTGTACATGGACATTACTAAGTCCAATTTATTTTTCTTTCCTAGTGGGCCCTTTACACTATGGACCAAGAGGATTGACCAAGAAATCATTTATTTTCATGGTCACGGCTCTTGGTCTGGAGCCGTGACCATGAAAAATGAAAAATCATTTTTTGAGTGTATTTTTCATAGGGTAAAGTGGATTTGGACCGAGACAAGTATGGGCTGATTTTTTTAATGTATATCTAAAAAGGGTGGACTTGGAGTTTACCTCGTCATTCACTCTCTCACCCTCCCCTTAGGGCCGGTTTATACTTGGGGCCGGATTGAAGGCCGGCCGGAACTTTCCAAGTTTCAACCAATAGGATTTTTCAATCTCTCAAAATCCAACCCAAGAGCTTTATACTTGGGGCTGGCCGGAACCACATTTCATCCTAGGTGTCGCCTTAGGTGGCATGGTTATGGCACCAAACCATCCGGCCCCAAGAGAGCAATTGGGACGAGGTTTGAAGTGGCCCAAACTCCCATCTAGGGCCGGATTCAGTTCCTCCGTTGGATCCTTCAAATTGCTACCGTCAATTAATAAAAAAAAATTAATAATGATTTTTAATTTTTTATTATGAAAAAATAAATTTTTATTATGAAAAAATAAATTTTTATTATGAAAAAATAAATTTTTATTATGAAAAAATAATTTTTTATTATGAAAAAATAATTTTTTATTTTGAAAAAATAATTTTTTATTTTGAAAAAATAATTTTTTATTTTGAAAAAATAATTTTTTATTTTGAAAAAATAATTTTTTATTTTGAAAAAATAATTTTTTATTTTGAAAAAATAATTTTTTATCTTGAAAAAATAATTATATTTTTGAAAAAATAATTTTTTATTTTGAAAAAATAATTATATTTTTGAAAAAATAATTATATTTTTGAAAAAATAATTATATTTTTGAAAAAATAATTATATTTTTGAAAAAATAATTATATTTTTGAAAAAATAATTATATTTTTGAAAAAATAATTATATTTTTGAAAAAATATTTATATTTTTGAAAAAATAATTATATTTTTGAAAAAATAATTATATTTTTGAGAAATAATTATATTTTTAAAAAAATTAATTTTTATTTCAAAATTTTTTAAATCATTATTTTTTAATTTAAAAAAAAAAGTTTAAATACTCCTTCCTTTTGGATATGCACCCAAAAAAAGGGATTTGGCCAAATAATGTAAATAAAACTATTTTTTCCAATAGTCAAAATAGGAAGAGGAATTAGAAGTTGCATACATATAAAAAAAAAACTCTCTTTTATTTTAGACCTATAAAAAATAAGAGAAAAGGGAAAAAAATTATGAAAATAGAAAAAATACTCTTATTTATTTATTTATTTAAAATGTAGTAAGGAAAGAAAACGTATAAAGTAAATATATGAAACCTATTTTTCTTTAAACTAGGAAAGAAACAAAGACAAAAGCTGGACACATGTGCTTCCATAATTTTTAGTTGAGTCTTATGAAAATCTAAGACACTTAAAAATTGGAAATTTAGCCCTAGAATCCAGCCCCAACACTTTACATTCACTAGGGCCAAGATGATGAATTTGAAAGCTCGCCCTAGAATCCGGCCTCAATGCTTTATATTATTTGGGGCCGGATTGAAGGCCGGATTGAAGGCAAATCCGGCCGGCCTTCCATTTGACCCCAGGCCTAATGTAAACCGGCCCTTAGTCTTCCTCCTTGTTTCCACCTTCCCTCTTTTCTTCTTCTCTCGTTTCTTCTCTTCTCTTAAAATTTGAGCAAGTAGGGTTGTATTGGAGGGGAGGACGAGGGACCTTGTGTTGATGCTAGGGTTGTATATGTGCTTGCACATGCTTGTTTCACACGTTGTGAGCATGCAAGCACTAATTTTACAAGGAGAGGGAGAAATTGGCAATTTTCAGCATGTTTTTGGAGAGTATGGGACGAGGAATACAAAGCATTTGGAGTTTTGCAAGACAAGGTGGATTTATGGATCGATTATTGTTGGGATCATACACTAAATCCAACATTTAATGAAAAATTTATAGGATTTTGATGTTCAAATGGGGAGAGCGGGCACATCGGGCAACTCCAAAAACTTTTGTTGGGACACTCTATTGAATGTGAGATTTTCAATGATAGCAAATAATATTATTTCCTTTCATATTGTCAAAAACAAATTCTTGTCTTTAATGAAAATAGCTTATCAATCCAAGTCAGACATTATCACACATTGTCGCACATTGTCGGGCAAGGTACCAAAAAATCTTCTTCCTTTTCATATAAATCTTAGAAGTTTTCATGTTTTTCACTTTTTATTTTACCTACAACATTATGTGGTGTAAGCCTTTTCATTGACCATTTAAATTCTCATTCTAAAACATAATAGGTTCACAAAATAATTAAACGTGAATTGGCAATTTTGAACCTCCACTCTTTGCATAATTTTTTTGAATTTGCTACAACCTTTCTTTACTTCTAAAAATTTGTGTACTACTAGTGTGTAACAGAAGAAAATAAAAGAATTGACATGCACACGGGTCTCCCTCTAGACGCACGCCCCCTCCTCATACGCACGCTTCTCCTTCCAGACACGCGCGCTTCCCCTTCCAGACACGTGCGCCTCCCTCCTAGACACGTGCCCCCTCCCTCCCAGATGCATGCGCGCACTCCTCTCTCTAAACGCGCGCACCCTCCTCCCTCTAGACGCACGAGCCCTCCCCTCTCTAGACTCGTGCGTCCTATTTCTTCCAGACGTGCGTCCCCTGCTTCTAGACGCGCACGCCCTCCTCCTAGATGTGCGCCCCCCTCCTAGATGTGCACCCCCCCCCCACATGCCCACGCCCCCGGACGTTTGCGCCTCCTTGCACATGTGGATTTCCACATTATGAAGCGCTTTTCCATGTCATCATGTCATTCTAATTTTTGATAAATCGTAAAAACACTAATGAACTCAATAATTTTTTCTCCTCCTGTCTATGTTTGATATTTCTTGGGGACCAACTCGGCTATTCGTCTGAAGTGCCTTCCGGTCCACTAGATTTAGGTCATGTTTGTTCTTTATAACAACCCTGCTTACTAATATTATTTTTACCCTTATCCACTTATTTCTACGTCTATATTTTATCCTTCAAATTTTCACTCTTGTTTTTGCAGTTTTTTTGACATGCACCCATATTTATACTATTTACTTTTACACTTCTCCTATCCATACTACCCATTTATTTCTTCTCACTCCTACAAATACCACCTATCTCTCTAACACTAGTAATTACACTAAAGATGACATTCAGTGTAGTGGTGTGAATAGTGTACTCACCCTAGTACATTGTTTGTTAACAAGTTGGCAATTAGTGTTAGCCGCCATTATCATTTATAATAACCCCCAATCATCCACCTACCTTGATACACTATTTGTAAAAAGGTTAGCAATTAGTACTAGCCCTTAATCAACCGCCTACCTATGTACAAATATTTGTTAATAAGTTGATAAATAGTAATAGCCCCCAATCCACCGCCTATCGGCCACCATGCATTTACACTCTATGTCTCATCCTCAACCTCATTCCCCTATCTTCCCATTCCCATCACTAGCGTTCCTTAAAAATTTTAGTTCGAGTGAGAAAGGTATGCATAATGCAGGAGGTTGTGAAGTTGTGAAGCATACTTTCTTGGAGAAGTATACTTGAGTAGTTCTAGGTTTACGATAGTCAAGGCCCCATCTTTAGATTTCAGACCACATCCCGAGCCATTCATCCAACCACAACAATATTCTTTGGGGCCTACTTGAGCGGGGTTTTATTTTTTCTGGAGCCTACACTCACTCCACATCAATGGAGGGGGGGGGCTTTTACTTTGTCCATATTGGGGGTGACGCAACTTCCAACAACGTGTATGGAATATCTAACACCAACACTCATCATCCAGTGAAGCAACACTGGTCATCCAGTAATATTGGGACATCCGAGCTTCAAGCAGTCATCGACCGTATCTAGTCATATACTCGTACCTGTCAGAACACGTCATTTGGTGGTCTTCTCGTCATCTGCGCCAAAACTTGTTACAACAATATTCTTTGTGGTCTTCTCGTCATCTAGCGTACAATTTGTCATCTAGCTAACAGTCCGCCATCCAGTTATCAAAAAGCCTCCCCGGGAAACACAGTGAGCAGTCAATCCGAAATAAATGAGCATCAGTCAAATTGCAGTCAGCCCGCTATATCCACATCCGAGCCCGCCGTGTCCTCCACATCTGACCAGTGAGAAACCGCCCAACCACTCGGTCCTGTCTATACATGTAAGCATTTCACGGATGAACATATATCATCCTCAATTTCATAGCCTAGTAGAAATCTGGGATGCGAATACCAACTTTTATTGTTGTAGAGATGGGGCATGTCTCAAACGAATGTCGTCCACACACTTTGTAGTAGGTCTCTACCATCCAGACCCGCAAAAATGTGGTCCCTTGGATGGTGGAAGACGAGACCCTCCTTGGTAATTGGGGCATGTATGGCAAAACTATGAGCGCGTTTTTAGAATATTTTAGAGCACAATGTCCTACCAACCTTGTCCGAGCAGTACGTTGGTGGGTACTTTGAAACACTTTATTACCTGAAGTAATTCCCATTCCAACTATGACCATTTCATTTACATAGAGTAGTTTTGGCAAGAGAAAATGGATAATCACCAAGGCAAAGACTGGACAGGGGCCAAAGACATGAGAATAGGTCCGGTGGCTCCACCCAAAACTGCTCCAATTACTCCACGTCTACAAAAATTCAAGCGTAAAATTTTCTTTTGCTATCCTCATTGAATTAGCACTTTCCGTGCTTCTATCCCGCAATTCACTCTATACCGTTCAAAATAGGGACCCTAAAGATGATAGGCTTTTAACCAAAAAAATTAACCACTCATAGATATGTCATTTTGTGGACACCAACAATATAGTTTTGTTATCACAACATGGCCGTTTAACTTGTAGTCTAGAAAAAAAACCCAAATTGAGATGAATATGACTTATCATTTGTAACTTTTGCAACAAGGATTTCAATTGGGTGTTTAAGATGAGAATCTTATCAAAAACCTAAACAAACCCATTTTACCATTAATATGGATAATGGTAGAACTTTAGGTTTTCATGGAGATACCATCGTAAAATACGCGGATGTTGTTGCTTAGGGAGAGGCAATAATCATGGTTGTGAGATTCTCGGGAGGCCGTAGAGCAACTATAGAGACCCCTATGTTAATATTTAGTAATGACAATAGTAACTATCCCATTTGTAGCAACGGTCTACAAATAAAAAAAAATTGTCAAAAAACACCTCAAGGCTCATATGCCCAATTTGGACAAAATTTGAGTAAGTTATGGCCATTTGAAAATCTACACGATTGGTTGGTTTGTCCAATTTCAGTGAAGTACCCAACCTGTGGATATAGTTTAGGTCGACTCGACCTAAACTATATTTTTCCAAAATCATGGAATTTTCCCATTGTAACGAATATGGTGTTAGCAGAGTCTGCCCCCAGCAAGCGTGGATGGTCACACAAACGGCGTTGAACGGCGAAATAAAGGCCACAAACCCAAACAGGGGTGTTGAGGTCAATGGCTTGACCTAACAGATAATGACGCTGGCTCTCAGAGAGATCCGATGCGGCGATGGTGCTTGTAAAAAATCCCATCATCCGCTCCTTCCTGTCGGCACAAGGCTCCTCGTAAGTTTGGGAAGTAGAATTCCAAACCATGCCAGGACCAGGTGTCTTAAAGGCAAAGGACCGTGGATAGCTCATCAACGTGGGCAATGCCCCCCGAGTGAAACCAATGCATTTCACCACGGCCAATAGTCGCTCATCATCCTTGGTAACCTCCATGGAAACGTGATGGTTGTCCAAGATGTCATCAACCTCACGGCGCACGAACCGTTGCACTTGAGCAAATGCAGAGGTCAGTGTTGCTGATGATGCTATGTTGATCCGAATCCGACATGGTCGATGGACGAATGAGCCCAACGTCTCGGCATCTACAACGCGCCGGGACCAAGAAGGTGATGAACGTATGCCCCATCTTCACGCGCCTTTGTCCGTGTATCTCCCAATGGAAGAACATTCTCAAAAATGTACCCCGGTGGCGTAGATTGGTGGGTAGTTGACCACTAGATAAGCATGAGCAAATCCGCAAAGATCCCCAAACGTGGATCATCCAAGCCACGTCCACTGCCCGCTTGTAAATGGCCTTCGCAAGGCCCTCAGGCAATCACCAAGTCCACGTGACCTAACCGGCGTAGATCATCTTCACTATTCAATGTCACATCACGTGGAAGTTTGCCAAAACATCCGCAAATGGTAGCAGATGGTAATTGCGCCACATACAACTCCAGAAGACACTAAATGTGATGGTGAGCGTCATGGTTGGCTGCAAAGCCACTATCCGCGTGGATGTACCGCTGTACCTTGAGCCCAACCTCTAATATAACCGCAAGCCTCGTACCGATACCAACAAATAGCTCCAAGAGGGTAATACCCTTATCATGTGGTTGCCACTGAATAGTGCAAGCCAACAATGGAGTAGATGAGTCCACTGACAATTTGGAGTGTCAAGGGCGTCTACTATCTCCTGACTGCGACGAGTAAGCTCCAACTGGGTCCTCCATGGCGGAAGGGGATCCTTGCGATGACGTGCAGGGATTAGTGGTAGTACATGCTCCCGTGATTCCAATACCCTCAATATAAATGCATGTTTCCTCCAAAAGCAAGGAACCACATGGCAAATCGGATGCCAAAGCAATGCACCTTAACATAGCATCCGCCGTGGAAGTCACCGCGTTAGCTACGAAGGCAATGGGAATGAGCTCTTTTCTACCATCACCGACAGACCACCTAGGCCTCCTCCACGCCTCTTCCATCCAGTTATCCACTCCAAAACCGAGCAGATAAAGTCTTTGCTGACCCACCAAAATGTTGTAGTTGGTGGCATCAATCATAGCGCACTGGAAAGACACGTTGGAGAACAATTGACCAGATCCCACGCCGAACATCAACTGCAATGGATGTCGGGTGTAGCCCATGGCCTTCTCCGTGCCCCCAATCAATGTAACAATCGTAAATGGGCAAGGCTCAAGGTCCAAAGCACCTACACCCAAATCCTGGGCTAGCTGCTTGCCAAACATCATTGGCTGAGATCCGGAGTCCCTTATGACACACAGGGGGGTAGCTCGAGTCAGGTTGTCGTCCGTACAGCCAACCACTATGACTCCATCATCATTCACCAAACGTACCACCCTTGGACGCACACAACGTCGCTCCAGTGCTCACCGGGCCGCAACATGAGACAAATAAGCAACTCCAGAGATCAAGGACTGATCCCGAGAGGACTGCTTCGTAGGTGTGGAAGTAGCATTGGCCTCAAACACAAAAATAGCCTCCGTTGCCAACTTGGTGCATATTGCTTCCAAATCTTCCTCACTGGGTGGAGCCACCACTGCCTATGACACCTCTAATGATGACATGGGCACCTTGCCCTCCAACATACTACCCGCCAAATGGAAGACACGGGATGGTTGAAAACCATGTGTGAGAAAGCCCACATTGGCAAATACCGGCAATCGCAATACCTTTATTCGTCAAGTTGTGTGCAACATCTTCATGAGTGGAAGAAACGTGTGGATCCGGGGTCGGAGTGGAAGCCGTTGTAGAAGTCGTTGCATCTGCAATGCTAAAAGAAAGAGGTAGCCGGGACTGACCAATGTGGTTCGGCAAACCTATGTGGCATGGACGACTACTACTACCCGACACAAAGGGAGAAGGTGCCACTGCTTGTGCGGTAGTCTGAGCACGAGTGGCAACTGCTGCCACCACCTCCCTTGAAGCGCCATACAAGTAGTGATCTAGGATTAAAGATGAGCCTTGATCCCACACTAGAGGCTGTGTGTCGGCCACTTGCCCCAAAGAAGCCATCGTGCTCAACTCCTTCTTTAGCTCCACCAATTCGGCTTGAAGTGTCTTCACTACATCCGACCCAACAATCAAGATCATGGACGATTCTCCGGGTGAAGCGGAAAACAGTTCTCATCACTGTGGCCCGTCTTGCCACAAAGACAACATGTCACGCTCTTTTTTTCCTTGCCCCCAACCTTCTCTACAAGCTTGGCCACCTCGGTCTTGGGCTTGGCCTTCCCTGTGCTTGCTCCCTCCTTCTTGGAACAATTGAGGTCCCCCTTGGTGTGACCAGCCTCTCTACAAGCCCAACAATGTACAACCTTTTCATGTTGTGCCTCCGCCAAGCTACCAGTAGTTGTAGCTAGCTTCTTGGGCTTGGAAGCCTTTAGAAGCGACGTAACCAAAACCGTGGACTCGCTCACGCCCAGCGCTCTATCAAACGCTTCCACCTCGAGGAACGTTTGCGCCACAGTAGTGTTGCCGTTGTACCAAAAAAGAATGTGCTAATCAATAAATTCCACCATCTGCTTATCTAGCTTGGAGATGAAGATCTTCACCAGCTGGTGCTTCGTGAACACATCACTGGCCTCCACTGACAACCGCGCCAACTGGGTATACATAGTGTGTGGGGTATCCTCTTTCTCTTGGTAGAAATCCAAGATCCATTGCATTTGATCACGCCTAAACCCCTCGTATTCCACCTCCAGGTGTGCCATGAACTGCGTTGGAGGATCAAAGGCTAACGGATTGCCAACAACAAACAAAGCCACAAGTGTAACTACGATCATATGAGAGATGGCTCCCATGCCAGCCCATTTGCCCACAATGGCAACATCATTGTCCCTCCAGTCCTCACCGACAAAACTCTCTTCCACCTTGAGCTTCTCGGTAGAAGTCAAGAGTTGGGCATTCGCACTCTTCTTGAGCGCAGTCACCAAGTCCACATGTTGGCGCCACTACTCCTCAACAAAGCGCAACTCTACCTCGCACTGCATAGTCCACCTTCCGTACATTTTAAAGGCCTACAGCTCCAAATGTTGGGGCAATGACTTGAACGCATACCAGTTGTTAAACGACGGCATCCGTTGACGTTTTTCCTTCATCTAGCTCTGTAATCGGAGACACCAATCGGGCAGAGGGATCCCCCCAGCCCGTCGCAAAATTCGATCTTGCACGACATAATGGTGGTTGTCCTCCATATTGTTAAACGTATCCACGCCCTAGAGCCAAAGCTTATCGTCGGTATCCAATGCCGAAACAAATTTAAAAGCCTCGTCAGTATCCGACCATGGTCCAAAGTCTACGGTAGAAGCACTCACTGGATGGTTTGGTGAGGCGGAGCGGTAATCCCAACTCTGGATACCGACCATAAATGAAAACCACCTCGAGATCTATCTATGGGTACTATCTAAAGGGTAAGGGTACGAACGGGCAACCTACATCTACAAAATCACCAAACTTTGTGGTTTATTGGTCATCACCTGTGGCTACTACAAGTCCAACCACAACTCCGCACATAAAAATGTCTTGTCGGCCATGAATCCAACTTTACCCGTACGGTACCCTATCACAATCGACAAGAAATGGGGCCACCGAAAAACACCGGCAACAAGCCTGCAATACAGGGAGGGTACCGCACAAGAATCTAAAAATCAAAACCAAAACCTCTCCCCCAATAACATAAAAGCAGAATAGACACGGTCACAGCTAGCGGCACACGCCTGCAGTAGATGGCCCAAGTTACAGTACCTGCAATACAGAGAGAAACACTCGAAAATATTCCCCCCAATGTTCAAAACTAGGAAGTAGTGGGACGTTGATCTCAGTGTTTAGAAACACAAATCCCCCAATGCAATTGACACAATGGGTGATTTAATGGGTCATTAAGCCTATCTAATAATAAAATTGAATTAAATGGCAAAATCCCCAACTAGAGGCGCAAATTTCACTCACATCCGAGTCAAATTGCCCACGCAAACTACCTCCAAAGCTTAGACACTAATTTTTTAGTTTTTTTACAAAAAAAACCACATTAAAATGTGGGTTTTTCAAAGTCCTGAAAACTTCAAATTGTCCGCTCTCTAAGACTAATACTATTAGTGGGAGTCCAAAACTGCACTCGAAATTAGAAAATAATGATTTTTTTTGCAAGCACGGTTGATCCAACCTGATGAGTGGTTGCCTGTTAAGATATGGCTCTCCACGAGCCTCCAACCTGATGAGTCACATTTGGAACTTCCTGTTGCACTTAATGGACTGAAAGCACGGATGGTCTTTGCTAGCACAGGTTTTGTAGTAAAATATTTGAGTTGAGTGTGCTCATTCCCGGCTCCACAGTGAGGGCATTGCCACACCATGATGCCTTGGTCATGGTAGGGGATTCAGCAAAAAAATATAGAGGAAGATGATATGAGAATAGGCAGGCAAGAGGGGCAAATGAGAGGAGGGCAATATGAGAGCAGGAAGGTATGGCATAAGGAGAAATGAGTACTAAATAATGGAATCCTCAAAAATAAGAGGAGTGCACTTTAGTTTGCACTCTGCAACTAAAGAGCACGTGGGTTGTTTGGAAGTAATCCCTGATTATGATTACTTTCACGGCGTGCATGTGAAATTGTACGCTGCTGATGTTTCTTTTCTTTGTTTGCACCCTGCAACTATGATCAGAACTATGTAAACACTTCTCTCATACAATGAATTTTGGAAGGTGAGAGAACAACACACATACACAAGAGGTTGCCACATCGAATGCACTTCCATTAATTCAATAATATCTTATTTTTTCAAATTCATAGAAAACTGCAATGACGTACCCCAACCACATTCGCATATTACAATGTCGGTATCCCTCATCCCTACTGCAGTCACCAAAAAGTCTCTAGATTACATGGCAGCACATTCTCGATTGCATGATTAATACTGGCAAAAACAGACAGAGCTTTGCTCTTCATAAAAATTCTCCTCTCAAATACTACAAACCTATCTCTATATCCTCCCGTTCGAAACCTACTACTCCAAGATCAAAATTTCTCCAGTCATTATCTCCAACTTCCAATGACTGGTGTCCTACATTGCATACAACTCGTATTATGGCACCCAACTCCCAGGTTGAGCTCAATCACATTGTGAAATGCACAAAAATCGATCTCACGCACCTCCAATCATCTTCCCTGCCTGCCCTTCAACGCGCATCCCACATAACCGCTGCGCCATCGACAGGCTCCGGTGTCAGTGCTCATCCTGAATAAGCTCGAGAGCCAGCATCTCAAGCATTACCGTCGAGCATGCTTGCTGCAGATCAGACCAGAATAAGGGTTCGTCGCCATCTGGACAGTATTTTATCATGTCTGTCAAAAACACAAATCAAATCGGAGAAATCGAGACAGGAATACCAACAGCTTCAACAAACCATCCACGAGAACAAAAACATCATGGGAATGGAAACGATAAAAAAGAATGCTGTCGTGGTGAGAAAAACACGTACCAGTTATGCGAAGACTGGTCACACGAGCTCTACCGGCTTTGAGAGGAATACCTCCCACTCCTGGGCCAATATTTCCCTTTCCGATACAATACTATCCCTGACTTCCATAGTATAGCTTCTGAGACTCGGTCTCAAAGCTACGGTTGAGGGGCTTCTTCCAGTGGATGGTGAAGACCTTACGATGCCACTTATAGTTGGCGCTTCACTTTCTTCCACTCTTTCTGTATAACGTTCCCTTCACCCCTTGTAGTTCCTTTGGGCATCGGCAGCACTTGTCACTCCCCCTGGAGACAAATTAGCATATTAGAACCCACTTTCCCGACCGCTTTGTAGCACTGAGATGAACGCTGGAGTCGAACAATTCACTATCAGACAACAGAACCAGAATTGGAAAAATTGAACAAGAAAGTACAAAGTCCTTGAAGGATCTGCTCTTGACCAACTGATCTCAGTGGCTTGAACAACAAACTAGAACAGCCTCCAAAGGGTCCTACTTTCAAGTTCTGATTTATCAGACTGAAGCAGAAAAACAACTCAAATGCGTCAAACAAAGCAAGTAACATGAAACATACCTGCTGTCTCATATGCTGGTGCGTTTTCTCCATCAAAATGGACGAAGAAAATCCAAGTCTGCAGATCAATAATACAAACCGGGCCAACTAGAAGAGTTCCATTACTGTAGATCTCTCCTCCACTTTCTAATCCATATTTCTCAGCAAGACTAACTGACATATTCCTTCTCAACCTAGCAACTTTCGCACCCTCAACTGCAGGGGGTTTTCCGCCACTCAAGCCTTCTTATCTATCATATTTCGTTTACTGGTAACCCTTCGTTTACATCGAGCACTTCCTTCACCTTGTCGTGGTGGACAAAACTCAAGCTCGTACTGTCGTCTTGCTACCGTTCTCTAGTACTATATCCCTTACATTTCAGATGCTTTTGTTCAACACTACAGCACCAGAATGTACCACTTCGGTTTCCTTATTTTTTAATTTTTTTTGCTCTTATTTCCTGCCGAGACCAACATTCGCTTTATCGTACTCATGCAGCAGAGTCTCCGTCTCCATTTCTGTCCACTTGGATGGCACTAAACTTGACTTCATCCCTGTACTCAACATGATGATCGAATTTCTCGCCATTTGCTCTCAGCACTTTGTTCTTCACAGTTGTCTCCTGCTTTATCCTCCCGTTTGTAATCCTGGAGGCTCCAAGAGGCTCTGGAGTACCCTTCTGTCTAGCATCTGAAGGTCGATCAGATGGAGGTGACAATGATCGCATCGTACCACTAACCTTATCTTCAACCTGCTTGCTGGAGACTTCATCGGCAGCTGACTCCATCGCTTGTGGATTTTCCGACGTGCTTTGATACTGGTGATTTCCATTTGTAGATGGAGCTTGCATCGAGCTTACAGGAGCATGGCCCCGATGCATTTCGCTTGGACTTGGATCATTCGCCAGTGAGTTTGTTGCACCGTTAGTTCTGTTCTGCTCGTAAAGCTCGAGCATCTGATTGCTTACCTCTGCAAAGACATGGTTAAAAATGGTATTCATCAAAAGAGCACATCATTTAAACAGGCAACAGTGCAACTAGGCACTCATCGCTGGGCACTACATACCTACTCTAGAAAAAAACATCGGAAAGCAGAAGAAGTCAGGTCCTAACCTTCCAATTGCCTAGGAGTGACTTCAAACTCTTGCCACCACACCTTGTCCCCCTCCTTGGGCAAGTTCACCTTCAGAAACTTCGCAGCTAAGAAAATTGCTCCCGCTGCAATATGATGGGGCTTGAACTGCAGGCACAGTGACGTCCGAAGACTGCACAACAGTTGAACGTCGATCAGCACTAGTCAATTGCAGTGGACATGCTTATCTGTCATATCAGTAGCCTGACTCTAAAAAGTACTACTTGACTATATAGATCGCATAGATTGGTACTGGCACGAACCTGTGCGAAATAATGTAGTGACTAAGTAACAAGAACCCAATGGAGGGAGACTAATGCATATTCCCAAACACAGCCCATACAAGAACATGCAGGTCATCCAGTTCATAATTCTGTCAACAAGCTTACAGGAAAGCTAGAATGAATTGCTTAAAACAGGAGGGAAGCACAAAGATCCAGTTCCCACTTACCCATCATTGACAAAATTCCAAGCGACCTGGGCTAAGGTATTCTGTGCCACTCTGAACTTCTTGATAGCTGCCACCAAGGGTTTGTATGGATGATGTATGTTCAGATCGAAGCCCAAAGTGGTCAGGACCAACCGCTCTCCAGCCAACACCAGCTCCTTCTGTTCCTCAATAATTTCCTAATGCACACAAAGAGAAATTTACATAAGCCTTGCCATTTAAAAACGCCACTCAATCCACCACGAGCTTAGTCATCTGGAGTGCACATTGAAGTGAACTGGTAGGATAAGGATTGTGCGTTGTGCTGATATTACTGCAGCACATAGAGACACTACCTTCTGTTTGATTCGCTCCTTCGCTGCTGGGTCCTTTTTAAATCGAATGTGATATGAATAGACGATAACTTCCCGCAGAGGACGAGGAGTCTCCTCCACTTTTCCAGCCAAAAACATGCAGACAGTTGCTATCATCTGCCATTGACATTCACATCAGCACAGGAATGACCAGAAGTGGCAGAATAAATTACTCACACTCGCACAGAATATTACTGTCTTCGTCCTCTAAACCCCTATTCCAGTTCCTGAAATATACATTCCAGACCAGGGGTTGGAGATACTCACGTATCTGTCATTCCTCTTATGTGATTGCCGGTGAAAAAATCGATGGCAGAACACAATGGCAGTTGCAATAGTCACCTGAGGCCTGCAATTTTCATCGGTGTTAGTATTTCTACCAGCACCAAACCTACAAATAACAAAAATGGCAGAAAAAACGAAAGTTCATACGTCGTAATTGGCACACAAAGTGCCTTGTAAAAAAACCTACTCTGAATGAGAACATGCATTGATAGCAATTCAAGGGCAATTCAGAAAAATGCCCCAAAAGCACTTGACCTAACATAGCCGAAAATCACTTGACATACACGGGAACTATCCGAATGGCTGTAGCAATCAACATCTCGGTTTGAAATAGCCTGCGATATTTCTATTGACGGGCATTCCCGACCATGTTTCTCAGATATTGCCAGAACCATATTCGAGGACTTACACTTTCAACCGCATGCCAAGATCTTGCAAGAATGTGCAGTAAGACTTCCGAAAGTACGTCTCTTTCTTGATGTCAATTCCATCCAATCTTGAGGGAGAATGTTTCTCAATCTCCTCCCGACTGAAATACCAGTTGGCACTTGAGTGATCGGGCTCCTCAAGCTTTCCATTCCCACAAGCTGCCGCGCCTGCCAGTGCCGTCTGGGCAGACATGTCTGATAGTGAACTTGCCATGGCTCCAAAATATAAAAGGTAAACCTTGCTTTATCCACCTCGCTCCTCCTCCTCAAGCTGAAGAGCCTATTGGTGTCCAGTGAAGTACAAGCTACTGCAGAGTGCAACGGCTTCCAAGTACCGCTTCAAAGCAAGAAGTGGATTTTTCATATCCTCTCGGATAGACTGCACAATAGTATATTTCGGCCTAGCAGATCACTTCATGGTCGCCAATTTTCAGCCGTCTGTGAAACATTGGAACCTGAATAATCACATGATAGGAAATGCTGAAATCTCTAAAAAGAAACAAGTGACCAGAATTTTCTGACTTGATGAGCAAAACGGCGGCTCTGACATGCAAAGAAAGAAACGCATGTAACAACCTGCAAACCCTTAAATATAAATCAGCAAGGGAACCAAAATCCAGAAAGAACATAAAACTTCTCCCTTAAATATATTCCATAGAAACAAACCAAAAACAAACCAGAAACAACCCTTCCCGCATAGTCACAAACCACTCACAACCAGAAATAACCTAATATGTACCTCGCTGCACCGCCATCGTAACCCTAGACGTCTCAAAAACCAATCACTCCTCACAAAGGGGAGGGAAAAAAAAAAAAAAAAAAGCTTATCCATCTGGATAATAAACCCTACCTATTACCGCTCTCCACATAACTCCACAACTACCTCCCTCACACCTCTCTTTCACACAGTCTAACTTCAACTCCACAACACCAAGACAACCGACACGAAAATAAAATACTATAAACCGCACCACGCTAAGATGTTAAAATCAACTCACAACCACTCCGCTCGCGCTTCACGAGCTCCCGTAGACCTTTAACCGACGGAAAAAAAAAAAAAAAACATGAAAACATAGCCGACATCGAAACTGAGTAAACCTCGAGAACGGCACGGGTTCCGTGCGGAAAGGGACGGTGCGAAGAGGAAAGAGCGCGTACCATGACGACCGACGCGGATCCGCGACGGAAAAGAAGCGCGCCGCGCTTAAACCTCACCCCAGAAGCAGAGAAGCCGCAACAGAGTACGGGAGGAGGTGCGAGAGGAGTCGCTGGAAGCGCGCGAGCGGCGCGGAGACGGAGGGACGGAGACGGAGGGAGGGAGAGGGAGAGGGAGGTGGAAGCGGCGATGGCGATGGAGCAGCGTGAAGCAGGTCGAGGTGATGGAACGTCGCAAACCCTAGCTCGTCCCCTGCTCTCGCTCTTATGTGCTCGCTTCTGTTCCTTTATCTTCGGAGCCCGTAGAATTCTCTTACCACATCTACAATTTTTACTAGATAATGCCCGATTTCGGGTCTCGTGACGGTTTTTGGTCTGCATGGTCTCCTTCCTGGAGTTTGTACCTTGCTTGTTCTTACGCGCTCCTTCCAGTTCCGTCATCTTCAACACGAGTAGATTTAGATCCACTTGTCTAGCCTTTTCATAGGTGAGGTATTGAGTGATGCCTTAGCCAAGAATCCACGAGTGTGATAGATTGTTGGATGGAAATCAGTGTAGGTTGCTCGTTGCACTTTGGAGCAGCGTTTGTCGGAAGCGCAGAGTTCCTTAAAACTTAACGTAGGTCCCGGATCAAACAGAGATGAAGTATCGGTCGACCAAATTTGCAAATTGCTCCAAAAGTGACCACCTATAGACCTCTTGTGCTTAAACTATTAAGTCTACAAAGACGACAAGCCAATAGCTCGTCATTTTTGAAGTGATTTGCACATAGCAAATCCACATGTCTTCCATTTTCTAGATGTACTTCTATACATCTAGGTTTTAGGGTGGATGATAAAGACTTTGGGATGCAGGTATGTTCTTTGGTTTGCTGACGTTACTAGTTACTGCAAGTGCATCTAGAGAACACTAGAAGATTGTATTAACCCTTTACCGCCGAGCTATGTTTTCGGGAAAACCAAAATTTCTACTAATTTTTTTCTTTGAACTAACGTCAAAATACCTTAAACCGACACTTTAGTGATTCTGTGTTTCAAAAGTTGAGATTTAATTGCAAAAAAAATATGCTTGGGTAGAGAAATAAGGTTCTGATTTGTGAGAGAAAAAAAATTTGAAAACAACGTTGTAGATTGTGAGAAAAAAAAAAAAAAGTGGGTTTCCTCCAATCAACCCTAAAGCGACCAGGTTTAGTGACAAAACCAAACCTTAAAAGCACATTAAACCGTCACCTCTATCCCACCAAACCGCCAGCTCCATCCAGCTCCATCCTTGCATTCATTGGTGGGCTTGGAATAGACTTGGAATATTTCTGACAGAAATTATGACAAAAAAGAGACGAAGAAATCCGGTTTCGACGAGGTCTGCAGTGTCGCTTCAGGGTTGAGTGTCGGTTTAAGGTATTTTGACGTTAGATTTGATGGAAATACAATGCCTAATATCAATATCTAACCTTACAAAATTGAACTTAACCCATGACCTAAACTTTGGGGAAATTTTGCACAACATCCAACGGCTCATGGAATAGATTATAGTATTTAAAGTTATTGTACATTGATAATGAAAACTGTGGATTTTGGAGGGTGTACTGCTTTAACCATCAATAGATTCTTGCAAGAATTTTTTTACTTTGAATAAGAGGGATTCACATGTGCACTAGGTTGATAGCTTCGCTTTGACATGTCATATGTGAAGAAAATATTTATGCACAATTATTGGTGATTTTTTTGCTTTTTTCTACTTGATTGTATACAAAAATGTTCCAACCTTATACAAATCAAAATTGAAGTTTTGTATTTGAGGAGAGAGATCATCAATCACAAAACAACGAAGAATGTCTTAAAGACAAAGTTCAATCAAAATTTAAGACCAAAAGCAACGTGCATGTGTGAAATACAACATTGTATGTGGCATAGTATTCATTGTATTCATTGTATTCATTGTATTTTAGTGTATTTGATGTTTTTTGTGTTGTATTCCTAGCTTTTATGAGAGTTCTGTAAATCCAAATCATGATATGATTGTTGGAGAGTGTTCATGTAGTGTGTGCGCAAATCTTAATCTTGATCTCGAAGCCTAATTCCTCATGGATTTCATGCAAATTGAGTTTTAGCACCTCCAGAGTTCCATTTTGGGCTTCCTGGGCGGTAAAGGGTTAACCCTTTGAGGCCGATGAGCTACTTTCGGCATGTGAGGATCTACGAGTGTTCTCAATCATGCAAAATGGCATCAACATAGAGGGAATATTTCAGCACACAAAATCTACAAACTCGTTTCATGGAAACCACTGTAGCTCGTTGATGCATGCACCAATTGTGGTGGTGACGGTCTTAATAGGTACCCATCTTCCTCCACCTCTAAATCATGGCCTATTTTTTTTCCTTTGAGGTCGCACGTAGGGCTTTCTGTAAAGGTTTTTTTCCAAAACAACCCTTATATGGTCTATCGGCCTCAAAGGGTTAAAATGAGATAATATCAACCGATCATAAGTAGGCTTTATTGGACAGAAGGAAAGTAAATGAATGAGAGAGAAGGATAGAACTTGTGAATCCACATAGTCTTTTGGCTATAACTTCTATTTCCAGGTTTAGCATATTACCGGAAGTTAAAGGTTCAGTATTCATCTGAGAAAATCCACGAACACTTACAATTTGTTGTACTTCAGTTTCTTAAATTATCCATTGAGTTATCAATTGACTTCAAAATATCAAGTAATTGGAAGTAGATTTGATTGGATGAGAAGAAAGTAATTGAATGATGAATGAAGAAAGAGGAATGAAGGTTCACAAACAAACAATAATTCTTCAAAATCACATGGCTTTTGAGTGGAAATAATTAAGAAATATAATTTTGAGTTGGAAACAATTAAGAAATATAATCAGTGGCTATCTAAACCCGTCAATGCACCCCAAAGCCAACAATATCCACCAACTAAAATGTAAAGTTACTTTGGGCAGTATTGATCTCGCTGGTTCTCTGTGAGTTTGGAAAAAGCGGCTCTTTATTATGCAAACTGCAGGCGTATGCCTTTTGGCTGCCTACCAATTTTTAATTACACCTGATAGGAGAGTGATAAACTATCCATAAAACAATAGATTTTAGATAGGAAAGGGGTACATGACACCTATTATAGGTTTGGTAACGGTTTTAGAGTGCTACCACTCAGACTCGACCCTTGTGAATGCAACCAACTGTCATATTGAGCAGTACACTGAGGAACCAAAACCTGCATTCGCAACACAGCTTTCAGGTCACGAAAGTTTACTGATAGGGCAAAAAGAGCTTTGCTCTGAAAAGAAAAAAATTACAACTCCAGAGACCTCTGAATTGGCATCCACTCACTGATAAACATATCCTGATCATACTACCTGAGATCATGTACTCTACAATCTCTCTACTCTACGATCAAAATCTCTAGCCTTATCCTGATTTTTTTCCTCCTCAGTCGTTCATACAAGTTTTTTTGAAACTGATGTTGTCCTACCTTACAACTCGTTAGCGGCACGCTCACCGACAAAAAAGAGTGAGTATTTAGGATCACATCTTGAGACAACAAAATCAGTAGAAACTTCCCTGCCACTGGAGACGCAATAACAACAACTGCATCAGAAAGGGGCTTCAATTATCATGCTCAACTCAAAAGATTTTCGGAAGTTAGCAGTCCAAGGAAATAGTGATGGACCACATTGCTTCTTCCTGCAAATCCAGACACAAGTCGGCTTCTCTCACTCATGACGAGCCTTCTTGTGATCACGGTCAGACCAATCCCTGTCTTTATGATCACCTCGGTGGCGATCCCTTTCACCGTCCGGACGGTGTTGGTCGTACCTGCCACGCAGCGGTCGTACATCAGTGCACAAAAATACAGAGATGAATGCGTGATTTTCTTTGACCGTGTAACACGCTCTCCATAGTCATTCCATTGACACTACTTAATTTCCCACATTCCAAGGTCGAGGGGAGACATTCTTTAAAGAACTACGAATGAGAAGGAACAATACCATGCAAGAAAAATGAAATCTTATTTTGAAACAGAGTCATTTGCAAGTACCAAAACGAAAAGCATAGTTATTACAATTGAAATCAATGATGTGTAAAGAAGGGAGTCGACATAAATAGGCATGGAAGATGTACCTATGATGTGAAGAATGGTGATGGTAGTGCTCCCGATTGTGAGAGGAATGCCTCCCGTCTTTGTGGCCATCCTTCCGATTTCCGTACTGTTCGCGGCTTCCGTAGTGTCGCTTCTGAGCTCCAGGGCTCAAGCTACGGTCAGGAAGGGACCTCTTGTCCGCTGATCGCGGCGGAGACCTCATGGTACCGCTTGTGCTCGGCACCTCTCCCTCCTCCACCCTTTCTGGAGAGCGCTCCCTATGCATCCTGTTGTCCCTTTCCACGTCGCCATGATCACTGCGCTCCAGTGACTTCCCCTGCAGCCAACGTGGCACACCTTCAGAACCAATGACAGGTAACACTGGAGGTAGCAGCATCCATTCATGACAGCTATCTTTTGCCCCAAAAGTAACAGCAGATGCACCTGAAGGTGCCAAAAACTCAAGTCCATCAAGTACCTGCTTTCTCTCATGTTCCTTCACGATTTTCTTTTTGATTGGAGGAGCAAGATCGCCCTCAGCAACTCGTTCCTTCAAACCTGTCGCATCATGCTCGATCTTACTCTTCGCCTCCCCCTCCCTACTTGGTTTTTTAGTACCTGACTGATGCTCCTTGCCACCTGCAAAGTCATGCTCACTCCTGGAAGGTTTCTTATCCCTTCTTTCCTTCACGGATTTCTCCACCTCGGCATCCACAAAACTCTCAAGCTCCCGTTCTATCAACTCCTCTTCGTTGGCTGGCTCATGCTTAGGCTTCACCTCTACTCGTGCTTTCCTTCTCTTCTCCAAGGCTGCCTTAATCTTGTCCTTGTTCACTTCATCCAAGCTCACAAACTCTTTCTTAATGTCCTTCTCTTCTGTTCCCTTAGTCTTTACCTCCAGGGTCTCAGACTTCACTGGCTTCTCTTTGGTCTTCTCCTTTCCAACCCAATCCTCGGCTTCTCTCCGTCTTAACCCCCCGTCATCAATTCGAGCAACGTTGACCTTCGTCTCTTCTCGATACTCATGATAGTGCTCCACTTTCTCGCCGTTTGATCGCAAGACCTCTCTCTTGACAGTCACCTCCTGCTTTATCCTCCCATTCAAGGTCTGCACTCCAGGTGTATCTGAAACGCCGTTATGTCTTGCTTCTGATGGGGGATCGCTATATGTTCTCACCACATTAGGTGTGTAAAGTGGTGAAGATGAGGGCACTCTGCCACCAGCGTATTCTTCCTCCCGCTGGCTCGAGCCTTCCTCCGCTTTCGCTTCCAGAACCTCTGGCTTTGCCATGGGGCTTTGCTGATGATGATGCCCGTTTAAAGAGGGCGTTTCAAATGGACCTTGGCCCCGGTTCATTTCGCTGGGGCTGGGATCATTGGCGAGTGAGCCGGTGCCACCATTGGTTTTGTTCTGCTCGTATAATTCCAACATTTGATTGCTTACTTCTGCACAACAAACAAGAGCTTCAGCACGATAGCACCTTGACTAAGAGAAGTCTGATGGGACGGAGAGAAAGTGACAGCGCACCTTCTAATTGTCTAGGAGTGACTTCGAACTGCTGCCACCACACCTTGTCGCCGTCTTTGGGCAGGTTCACTTTCAGGAACTTGGCGGCCAAGAAGATAGCTCCCGCAGCAATATGATGAGGTTTGAATTGCAGGCACAGCGAAGTGCGAAGACTGCACAACCCTTTCCCCTTGCCTCAGACTTGTACATTACACATGTTCTTCTGAAACATAAGCTTACCTGGCAAATCTCTAAAGAGAACAATATGACTGTGTAAGCAGAATAGCAGCTAATTACTGACC
Source organism: Bryoerythrophyllum caledonicum (assembly GCA_963971425.1). Lineage (NCBI taxonomy): Eukaryota > Viridiplantae > Streptophyta > Bryopsida > Pottiales > Pottiaceae > Bryoerythrophyllum > Bryoerythrophyllum caledonicum. The sequence goes on along the minus strand of OZ020526.1, from coordinate 13,676,503 downwards.
AGGGCACCTTTACTGGCTGCTACACGGATTATCTAGAAGGAAGTAAAGGATTCATTGGGGTTCATATACCAGGTTATTACGGAAAAGCGATTGTAGTAGCAGCAATGAGAAGACGTAAAACCCAAAACATTCGCGGGCCTACTTACCCATCGTTCACGCAATTCCAAGCAACCTGAAGGAAGTCATCCGGAATCACTTGGCTATTCTTGCTTGAGGATTGCTTGCTTTGAAAACATACAAACGTATTTATTACAAACGTATTTCGAGCAATGAGCGGGAGGAAAAAGAGGAGATACAGGTGCGCCCTATCCTTTGGAAACACAAAAAAAAATGCAAGGAGACAGTATTCACAGAAAAAAATAAGAAGATGGGTTTTCATCAAGCAATCCTCAAGCCCAGATGTCCGAGGCGTCTGCCCAATCCAGTCAAGGAAGGCGCAGCAAGCACAAATCAATGGAAAACTGGCGTAAGCAGCAAATCAGAGTAGGGATGTCGGTCTTACTCACCCATCATTGACAAAATTCCACGCAACCTGCGCCAGGGTATTCTGTGCCACTCTGAACTTCTTGATAGCTGCCACCAAGGGCTTATATGGATGATGGACATTCAAATCAAAGCCCAAAGTGGTCAGCAATAACCGCTCTCCTCCAAGCACCAGCTCCTTTTGGTCCTCATAAACATCCTGGTGGCAAGAAAAGTACTCAACATAAGAACGTGCCAGACAGTCTCACTCGTTAACTCAAGTTACTTAAGCGTACTTTTGAACACTCGGCATTGGCAATTCACTCTGCACAAAACCATCAAGAAGAGATCACATGCAAAAACAGGATGAATTAACTCAATCAGCACAGATAACACACTACCAAGGATCCTCGGTAGAGAACAAACCATCTTGACCCAACCAGAAAGAAACAACAAAGGATACTAGTCAGAGGGTGATACCTTCTGTCTGATTTTCTGCACAGCTACAGGGTCTTTTTTAAAACGAATCTCATATGAGAACATGATAACCTCTCGAAGGGGACGAGGTGTCTCTTCCACTTTCCCGGCCAAAAACATGCAAACGGTTGCTACCATCTGCCATCACATAGCCACCACACGCATGTTCACACAGACGCAGAATAGTTTTGTGCAAACTAGGTCCAGACCATGTCATTATTTCCATTTCCTATCAATAAGTAAGATCCAGAGCCGAGGCTGGAGATAGACTCACGTGTCTATCATTCTTCTTATGCGATTGGCGATGGAAAAATCGATGGCAAAACACTATCGCAGTTGCAATGGTCACTTGAGGCCTGCATCATCATGGAAACATGTCAATATTTCATCCCGTGAACTTAATAAAAGCTGAGAATTGGAAATAAAAAAACAACCAATCCAATAGACCTCGAAGAGAATTTGAAAGATCGTGAATAAAACGAACATTTATGTAGACTGAAGAGCAGTTTTGAGGTCTTACACTTTCAACCGCATGCCAAGATCTTGCAAAAATGTACAGTACGACTTCCGAAAATAAGTCTCTTTCTTGATGTCAATTCCATCCAATCTAGAGGGCGACTGCTTTTCAATCTCGTCTCGGCTGAAATACCAGTTTGCACTTGAGTGGTCAGGTTCCTCGAGCCTCCCACTGCCAGCACTTGCACCTGCCAACGCCAATTGTGCAGTAGCATCTGCGCCACCGAGTATACCTGCCATAGCAGGAGTAACCTAGTCCACAAACCCTGTAATTCCCGGCTCTTCCTCACACAGAGGATAGATCCTGCAGAACAGGGATTTGGGCTACCTGCTACGGTGAAGTCTCCAGGTTCGTATACAAAACTGGCAGTCTCAGAAAGACTCCAACAGTATCATGGCCGTCTTCGGTCACCCAAGCACAGAATTGTCTAAGAAGGGTGTCTAAGCAGTAACTACCAAAAATTATCAAATGTTTTTTTTCCCCGCCGCTCAACAGGTATCCTTATACGAAATAATCTATCGACCCGAAAGTGCCAAAATATATATATAGATATATATTTCTCAAGTTTCTGTAACGTCGTGAAAACAGAGGCAAAAAAGAAGAAATAGGGTTGCGTGAATGTTCCCGAAAACTGAAAAAAGATGGGGTCAGGTCATAGGGAAATGAAATCCGAACGAAGCTGTCGGTTTCGGGTGAAAGCAGAAGAGATCAGTTCCAGAACGTAAAAGGGCGAAGAAACCATCAGGAAGTAGACAATGACATGAAAAAAAAGTCGAGGTGCTAATATCACGGCCCAATTATTCCAATCCTTTCAGATTGGTCACTGAAGGTCGTCACTCCTCAGACACAAATTGCGACATTGGAACCTGAAAACCCACAAACCAACCCAAAAGAAAACAACAATTAAAACTTCTTCGCGTCGTCATCCTCCACTTCCGCATCAACCAATATCACCACAGTAGCAGCAGCAGCAGCAGCAGCAGCTCCAAGAAAGCAATCAACCAAAACCAGCTGAAACCCTAAAACACCCCCACAAGATATGCTGCTCAACAACCACAAAACGAACAACCCCACAAACTAAAACACATCCACTCATCAATTACCCTCTCCACCAACAACCCCGCCACAAACAACAACAACAACATCAACACCCAACCTAATCATCAACTCTCTCCAACCACGAATCCTAACCACTACAAAACTCGCCACAAAAACCACAACCAGACAACACATAGCCTCCAAAACCCAAAATCCTCAAAACCCCAACCATCCTGCTCAATCCGGAAAGCAACAAACAGACGCGTACCAGTCCAACGACGAGCGAATTCCGCGAATGAGCCAATCCTTCCCTGCAGCAGCAGCTGTGGCGCGAATTCGACTGAGGTGACAAGAGGAGGCGAACGAGGGGTCGTTGGAGAGGGCGCGCGGAGGGGGAGAGGGAGGGAGGGAGGGAGGGAGGGAGGGAGGGAGGGAGGGAGGGAGGGAGGGAGGAGCGGCGAGGGCGATGGCGATGGCGATGGCGGGACGACGAGGAGAGGACGACGAGGAGGTGGGCAGGGCAAACCCTAATCCCGCGGAGAGTGCGAAACTGGGCTCGGCTTCAGTGGCCTCGTTTTATTTACTGCCTCAAACACCACCGAACACTTGTCTGTGAAGGTCTGTGGGAATCGATGGTGAGGATCATGATTAGTGAATTAGTTAAAAAGAAGATTAGTTGATGTTTTAGTGTTGGTATTAATGTAAGCCCCCCTAAAACCGACAAGTTAGGGAATGTGCATGTAGGGAGAGAGGAGATAATTATACTATTATTTTTCAGTGATAGCCAATAGAATTACAATTCCAATCCAAGTGATTTCATATTTTTTCGATGAAAACTGAATTAGTTATGAATTTTCAAACTGTGCAGCCATGTTTAGTGGGTGGCCAGCAGTAGGTAGCCCCCCACAACCAACGACCAAAAGTAAGGGTCTTGACTAATAGCAAACCTCCATTTGGAACTGAGTTGGTGGTAATGGGATGGAAGAGGGTTGGATATACCCCAATTTTATAGGCGTTGGTTATGGGTTTTTGTTGGTTATGGGGAGGCTTACCTTATATTGTAGTCAAGGGTCACGTTTGACACTCTAGTGCCAAATAATCAATTAGATTTCAGCAACAATAAAAGATTATGGTCTTTTTCGAGTCCGGTGGTCAATAGCTAGGTATGTGGGTATTGCATAGATGGCGAGTATCCAAAGTAAATGGTGGGTATGTAAAGTAAATGATGGGTATGTAATTAATGATGGGTATATAACGGGTAAAATTGATTTTTGTATTTACAATTGTTTACTTTACTTGGATTGCCTTGGCTTGTTGAGGACGACGACAAGTCTACTAGTATTCTTGCACTAAATAAAAAGGTGTAGATCCCAGTCCTCCAAGAACATATCTTTGGCGCCAGTATAGGGTCTTCTACACCTAGGTTTTGGCTTTACAAGGTTTCACACGTATTATTTTATAGAGGTAGATTACTAGAATTCGGCGTTTTCTTTTTGAAATTATGTTTTGCCAAACCAAATTCTTAGGTGCGGTTGTAGGTTAGGTAGTTATAGAAATCACCTTTTAAAGGAAAAAAATAAAGACTATTCAGGTCCTAGTCAATATTTAGTTGCACTATCTCCAACAAACTCTAGACTTATACATTCTTTACCGCTTTGGCTTTGTTGTTAAGAAGATTGTGAAATTTTTAGATTTTTTTCTTTCAAACTTTGACAAATTAGGAACAATATTTTTAAATTTGATTTTGAATTTTCAATAAACGAATTCAATAATTCAGAAAGCAATAAAGATACCAATGTGTTTATATAGTGTTTTTTTTTAAGCCTTAATTGGTCTGTATAATGAAAATCATTTTTTGATTTGATAAATTATCCCTTAGACGTCTATCAGGAACTGTATATACATGCACGTCTTTTATTCCGTAGAATACAAAAACATATTAAAGTTTAGTAAGACTTACACCTTTGGATTGAAGAATCATCATCTAACATCTTTCAATAGGAGGTCATTTCAATATGTCATTTTGATAATAATCTCTAGCTCCCTTTCCTAAAAGCTTGAAAAGCGGACTTCCTAGAGTCCGCTTTTTGCAAATACGTTGTTTGTGAACCTTACTCGTATTCAATTACAACACCATACATGTAGAATATAGTGGCCACAAGTGGCACTTCATGACATTTAAGGGTTAACATAATAGATAATGGAATATACTGAGGACTATGGCTAATATGTTGTGCTTAGTAATTAGTGTTGAAGTGCATTTATTAAAGTTTTGTTGATGTCTAAGTATTGGTGACCCTGCTATGATGGTTTTTGCACTTTTTCTTCATTGGTTTGGATTTATTGTCATGGTTTATCACCACTTGCTTGGAAATGGATGATGGAATCCAAAAAACGGTCATGTCTTAATGCTAGAATTATTGTGAGGCTGATAATTGATATAATCTATAATTATATTTTATGTGCAAATGTAATTATGGTGACTCTACAATGAATTTTTGGGCTAGTCCTTGTAAGGAAATGGTAGACAAGGGAGTTGTTGTCTCAAAAGACTCAATGATAAGATCTAACACGGATAAAAAGTAGACCACGAAGTGCATATTTGAAAATATGTGTCCATGAATATAAAAATTTATAGATGTTGAAATTAAATTGTACATATTGCACAATGTTCATCTACTAGGAGGTTTGTATGGCTCAAGTTTTATTAATAAACTAGGAGGTTATGTATGTTTTGAGACCTTGTTTGATTTGTGCCATGTCACATGATTGTACTGTACAATGACCAAAGTCACTTACTTTTAATCACTCTTATTAGTCTTTGTATATGGTGATTATAGTAGTGATTATTAGATCTATGGATACTACTAATTTCCAATATTTTATAAATTAATTTTTAGTTTAATACTGAATATTAATTATTCAATATGAGTATAGACAAGATGTTCAAAATCTTTAGGTGAAATTTATTGGAAATGATTGAAGTGTTACACTTCAAGTAGAATTCTTTTAGAATTCTATTTTGTTGATTAATTTAGAGACCTTGTTAGTTGGTGTTCCTAAGAACATATTTAAAAGAAGGTTTTATTTAATTTTGAATGAATCACATCAATATGGAATGAATTTTGAATAATCATAGATGAATCACATATCATCCCATTTTCACAAATTTCACAATGTCATAGAGAAAGTCATCATGTCATAAAATTGATGATATATACTTATCAACAATAAAATGGCTTGACTTCTAAAAGACCTAGACTATGTTTCACCAAAACCACCCCAAAATTGCCTCTCTAAGATGAGACATTGCAAGACTACTTTAAACAACTTTGAACTATTTTCAACCGTAAAATTCTCAAATTAATTCTTACAAAAAGACCCTCATAACATTTTGTAAACTTTGACACTTGGATTGTAAGATACATACATTTGAAGAGAGCAATATGGCTTTTTATTTTCCACACACGGACATGGTCAACGTACTTTGACTCAAGATAATGGCATATTTTCCCACTACACATTGCAAAAAAAATCACAAAATCATATATTTAGCATGTTCTAACAACCTTGAAATTAGAACTCAAGACCTTGGGCGTTCAAAAGGAGTAATTTATGCATGATCTACCATCAATCAAAGGCTTTTCCGAGCCCCACTTTCCTTAAATGTCTGTTCATGCCGCAAATTTTGTTTTCTAGTAAATTTTCAATTTTGGCATCTTCACTTAATAATTTTCTAATTAATTTGGCATGCATTTTTTAATCAACACCAAACCAGCGGTTTACCTATGATATTGGAGGTGTTTAAGATAAGAAACACGAGCTTGCAATGACTAGGGACATATAAAGTAGTCATTTACTTAGGGAATCAATTTGATTTTCTTAAACAGAAAAATAATATGGGGATCTAAAATCCAATAGGTGGATACAATTATTATACCTTCTTCTACTAGAATTTTTTTTTTGGAACAAAAGTGAAACCTTCGATTCCTATGCATTTTAAGTAAAAACAACGAGGGTTGCCAAGAAATTAAGAATGTAACTTTTTGAGATATAACTTATATGAGATAACGTTTTAAAAACGTTTTGTGAATTTTGACCTTACATATTAAAAGATAATTGCAATCAAAGTGAGAAGTTTTGTCCTCCAAGGGCACACTTGGTCCTTTAGAAATTGAGAAGTCATTCCTTTTTGGAATCATTTTTAAAGTTAGTGATTGGATATGATCTCATTAGATTTTTTGTCTTGACCTTCTTAATCTCATACCAAACTCACACCTTAAAGTCATTTACTAAGCCTACAATCTTTAGGTGGTTAATAAATTGAAGTGAAAATGCCATATTCTCAAATGTCCATTGGGCACAAAGTGTGTAAAATTTGAAGATGGGTTTGAGATTTTTGAGAAGGTAGTGAAAAGTAATATAATGTACACTAATAATGATATTTTAGTGTTATGGGACTAATAATGTGGTTATCCCTACAACTTGAAATTTTTTAAATGTCGATTTGTTGACAATTGGTGTTCAAAGTATATTTCAAATATTTAAAATACTATAGAATTTAGGTATATTAATTATTTATCACTATGTAAAATTAACAAATGTTAAACATTTTAATTTTTATATAAACTAAATAGATATGATATATAGTTTTAATTTTTATAGAAATATGTAAATTAACATCAAATTCATTTATATATTTACGTGAAATACTTATAAATATTCAGTTTTAGATTAGAACTTCAAATATTCAATATATATTAAAATAATAAATTATAAAACCAAAATTAAATGTCAAATGCTTGTTTCCTTTGATTCTATTTTTAGAATTAAAATCCTTTGTATTAGGTGGATTGTTACCTAACTAACCCCAAATATCAAGACGCCAAAATTAAACAACGGTGTTTAAATTGACATTTAATCCCTAAATGACCATGATATTTTAGCACCAAAACTCACTGAAATGTGCCAATTTCAATGCATTCAACACAAAATGCAACTAAACACAATTTCTACATATCTAATCATGGGATCTTATACTAGGATTGTACAAGTGTGGTTTTTTTTTGTTTAGTTTCATCACAAGGATTGAAAGATATCAGCCTTTGAAGTGAGACATTAATCCTTCTTGAGGTCGTATTTGAACACCTTCAACAGAATTTGGCAACCTTCTGTGGATTATTTTTTTGCACTATGGGCCATGATTTTCTAATTTTAACTTAAAAAGGATAATGTTAACCCTTAAAGGTCAGTGGGGGACCATATACATGGTCACATATTTTACTTATAACATACAAAAAAGGTACTAAAATTTAGCATGACATACACCTTTGGATTGAAAATTCTTCAACTAACATCTTTCATTTGGAGATCATTTCAATATCTCAACCTTGTCATGCTCAAATACAACACCATACATGTAGAATACATGACCATTTTGCAACTTCTCAAGCATGTAGTAGGTGTAATAATGATCTAAATTAAAATTTCCATGTGTCATTGGATCACGCTCAACACAACTACAAACTTTTGTAACTGTTGTATACATCAATTCTTACACCTTGTATGTCAAATACACAAAAAGCATCATGTTGCAACCAAAATATGGCTTCTTTGACCTTTGTGTGTCAATTCTTACACACAAGTGCACCAAGTTTTAGAAGTAGAAGAGGGATGGAAGATGTCCTTAAAAATCCTTCAAATGCAACTATGTGATAAGAATTAATAATACACTTCAAGTTTTGCATATATCACATCCTTCTCATATTTTTTAAATTAAAAAATCCGTACGGTAGATGCAAGATTTCCATTCCCTTTCCAAGAGGATATATTTTTATTTTTATGTTTTACTAATTTTTATTTGTAACTTGGTCCAAGATGACCCTAAACTACCGATCTCCCCAAATACCCCGATCAAGCGTTGCACCAAGCCTCAACCTTGGGATGGTGGAGGAGGGTAGGGACAAAACCTGTCCCTATTTTTATACAAGGGGGGGTTTATCAGGGTAACTTGGGGCCACAAGCATGTAATTTTGTAATTTTTTCCCCAAAAAAGGCCTCTAGAACCCTCAAAGTGAGAGGGCCGGAAAAATGGACCCACCCAAGGCTGAGACTTGGTGCAACGCTCGACCAGGGTATTTAGGAAGATTCCTAAACTACCCAAATGATAGTGTGAGATATCCACAAGGTTGTGGGTTTGATCCATGGCGGCAAACTCTTCTCACTTGATGGGACCGTCGCAAGTTGCCAATACAACAACTTGTGTGTGCCAAAAAAAGTAAATTTTTAATAACTTTTGAACCATAAGTCAGATTTGTACAAAAATTATGTCAAAGGAAAGTTATTAAAAATTTGCCTATTCAATAAAAAATCTCAAAAAATCACGCCAAAAATTTGAAATTGAAGAACTCAATTGAAACTTAAAGTGTCCCTAAGGAGACTCTGGTCCTTTAGGGGTTGCAATTGTTAGATTAGCAGGGTTATTACCATTTAGCATTTGAGTTTGTAAATAGTGCTGATAACACTAAATATCATTATTAATGACTCCACGTTTTAGGTGACTTTGCTCCTCATGAGAAGTTGAGGTAGGAAGAGCTCGCAGAAGATTGACAATATCTCTACAAACTACGAGATTTGCAGAAGTAACCGAGGAATCGTAAGGAAAACAACTTGTAAAAGCCGTTTTATGAGACTGCAAGTGCATTGGACTTAGACTTCTTTGGTTTTTCCTCATGAATATTCTCGATCATGAAATACCATTCTAAGGTCATCTGCATTCTCAACAGCTTGCATTCTGCCCTCCAATCCTGAGTCTTGTTCCACATATAGTAGAGTTCCAGCTGCTGTTTGGACTAGAAAGAGTGTTTGTCGTGAATATAAGACCAGCTTCATCGAGCCTTCTAGAAACATCGTCACAATCGGATTCGCCGGCCTTCAGATTGTCATAGGTTTTGACCAATTCCACACTTTCTTTAGCCCCAATTCACTATGTCATAGATTTTGTTATATATGTTTCTTAAAATCAAACTATAGATATGATATTATCAAATAATAATGGCCACTGTAAAGGTGGATGAATAGTGCATGAAATACACAAGTATTTAAATTCCCAAAATGCCACGTGTACATATCTTTCTAGCATGAGTCCCCAAGGATCGAACTCTACAATTTAATATTTTGCAAGCTTTTTTCCTTGTCATTAAGCACATCTATGGACTCTGCTCCATAATGAATCAAAGTAAGGAGAATAACTGTTTCTCACATAACCTGTTCCCTCGCGAAATCATCATGTGAGATATATGTCCTTAATTAAAAGATTATATTTCAACAAAATAAAACATCACAAATTTCAGAGATTGCCAGAATTGCCTATTTTATTAAATTAAAGTACTCATAACCACTATGTTTACAGAGTCCAAGGACTGTCTATTTGACAACACTGGCCTCATTCTAACCTGCACCACTCATCTCCAATAGTACAGAATGCCTTGTCGGATCTAATAAGTCTACGCTGCAAGCAGGCAACATCAAAATTCAACTTGCGCACCTCATTAGAGGTCCACAAATGCCGAAATCTATCTGTAAACTCTCCTCTGGTACACAACTTCTGCCTCCGATTAGCAATCTACTGGCTCCATCAGGTACTGTAGATGGTACCCTCCGGATTGTCTTCAAGGGGCAGATGATGAGTCAGGCTTTCCAATGCACCACAAGATGTTCGATCACTATATCATTTAGGATAGTAAATGGGGGAGAAACTAAAATAGCGTTTAGCGTCTACTCTTCGACCTCAGCTCTGATCTCCTCAGTCAGCTCCTTCTTGTAATCATCGAAGCTGCCAGGGTACTTCCTCACAGATCCATCCTCCACAACCCATACTTGACTATTCTCCTCCTCCTCACAAACACGAGATATCAATCGAGCGTCGTGACTAACAAGAACAACACCCCCACTAAACTCGTCCAACGCATCTGCCAAGGCATCAATACTTTGCATATCAAGATGATTAGTGGGCTCGTCAAGGAGCAGGATATGTGGCCGAGCCATCGATATGGAAGTAAACACAACCCTCGCTTTCTGTCCCCCGGAGAGCTTCACAATCGGTGTGAGATGGTTGTGGCTGGGTAGTCCAAACTTTCCAAGTTTGGCTCTCACTGTTTCCTGTTTACTAGGTCCCTCCTGGTCTGGATAAAGTCGCAGAAGATACTGAACCGGGGTTTCGTCCATTTGCAAAGAATCTACGAAATGCTGTGAATAGCGACCCACTCGGAGCTTCTGACTCTGCCTAGAGTCGCCTTCAGTAGGTTGAAGATCTCCAGCCAGGAGGTTCAACAGGGTTGACTTTCCGGCACCGTTCGGCCCCACAATCGCCACGCGCGTGCCCATGTCTACACCGACATCAATCCCCTTCAAAGCAAAATCCGGCCGACCAGGGTAGCCGAAGCCAACATCGATCAGTTGCAAGAGAGGGGGCGTCAGTTCTGTAGGTTCCGGAAAATGGAACTCCACCTGATAATCCCGCCATCTCTTGGGGGCCTCTGGAGCGGTGTCTTCGTCATCAGCTGCGGCCTTGGACTTGCCCTTCGACTTAGCATCCTTCCCTGCAGCAAATTTGGCACGCTCCTTGACCTTGTCTTGCTGTTGCTTGCTCCCACTCCTCTTCGCAGCCTTTAACTGCTTCTCATAAACCTCGTACTTCTTGTTGTTTTCCCTACGTTTCTGCTCATACATCTCCTCAAAAGCCGCAAAGTTTCCCTTGTACGTGAGCAGCTTCAGGTCATGCAGATGAATGATATCAGTAGAGACAGTGTTCAAAAATTCACGATCGTGGGAGACAACAATCAAGGTCTTCTTCCACCTCTCAAGGTACTGCTCGAGCCACATAACAGCCCTCAAATCGAGATGATTGGTAGGTTCATCCAGCAACAGCAGTGTAGGTTGCATAAACAGAGCCCTGGCCAACGAGATTCGCATCCGCCAACCTCCACTGAAGGACTTCGTGGCCCTCCCTTGCATAGCAACCGAAAACCCTAGACCTGCCAAAATCTTGGAGGCCCTGGCTTCCGCGGCGTCGCTCCCCAACAACTGCAGCTTCTCGAACACAGCCGTGAGCTGCTCTCCAACATCGTCAGCGTCTTCCTCCGCATCATCCTTCGCGTCACCAAGACTCTGCAGCCTTGCAGCCTCTTCCCGCAGCTGGACGAGCTCAGCATCCGCAGACACGACTGACTCCAACGCCGTTTTCTCGTCTCCCACGACCTCCTGCTCCACCAACAGCACATCTATGTTCTTCGGAACTGGAATCTGACGCCACGCCAGAAGCTTCAGCAATGTGGATTTCCCCGTCCCATTCGGCCCAACCAAACCATACCTCCGGCCATGGACAATCGTAATCGTAGAATTCTTCAACAATTCCTTCCCACGAGCGGAGACCGAGAAATTCTCCACCTTGATATCTTTCATACTGGCCTCCGCCGCATTCTCCTCGCCCTCCAACGCGGTCGACTTCGTGCCAATCGTCACCGAAAACGCGTCCTTGTCGTCCTTCATCGCCTCCTGCTTCGCAAACTCAGCCGCCTGCGCGGCAATCATCTCTTTCTTGTCCTTCTTCTTCGCATCCTTGTCCTTCACCGTCAAATCCAGTCCCTTGCGCTCCCCGCGCTTCAGCGCCAACGCCGCCTCCTCCTCACTATCCATCCCCTCGTCCTCCTCATCCTCCGGCGGCAGATCAATGTCCCCGTACGCGCTCGTCGCTGCCGCAGGCGGTTTCTTCGCTGTCTTCGTCGCCGCGGCCGGCTTCGCCTTCACCGGCCTATCCTCCTTTTTATCCAGCGAACTCAAAAACGCAGACACTGACAACTTCTCCTTCTTCGCATTTCCTCCGCCTGCTGCTCCTCCTCCTCCCGCCTTCGCCTTCGCCCCGCCCGCCCCAGCGCCCGCGTCCTCCTTCTTCCGCACCATCTCGCCTAAACCTCAAACCCTAGCCGGTCCGGAAACACTCGACTCTGCACCAAAACCGTCGTCGTAAAGCGCAAAATGACTCCACGAGAACTCTCCCCTCCACTGCGCAGATATATAGGGCGAGAGCGTCGAAATGAGCTCCAGTCCTGGAGCACTACAAACAATCTGAGAAGCTATCCAGCGAGCTGCAACCCTAAACATAAAACTTGTTTGGACAGCGAGTGCGTTGAAGACGACGACGATGACGCGATCTGGATGAATTTTGGATGATGGCCATCGACTCTGGCGAAGCTTCTAGACTTTGGTTTTATCGGCTCTGAACTTATTTTGGTTGGATATGTTATGTAAAACAAATGCTCTGTAATTTCAACAGTTTGGACTTTCGGAATATATATCACTACACTAAAGATGATATTTTGTGTTAACCACACTAATTTACTTTAAAGTGCTATAAAATTTTACTCTTGATGAATATTTTTACCAACTATGTTAACAATGATCACTCTCTTTAGATAGTATTGATAGTTATGCGTGCGGTAAAAATCTTCTTCAAAAGTAAAAAAGTTATTGGTTACCGAAAACATTAGTGTGGTTACACTAAATATCATCTTTAGTGTAGTATATCTAGTATCACTAAGGGAAAATATATAGGATTACTTTTACTTTAGTATATAGTATGAAAGTAAAAGTTCAAAATAAAATAATTAAATTATTAAAGGTATAAAATAATAGTATCAAAGTAAAGTATGAAATCTTGTGAAAACATAACTAAACTTGACCGCACGCACGCATGGAAACCAATTCTAATATGTAGATAGAACTAGTGGAATCCTCGTCGTCCCCGACGGAGTAAGAGTCTTAAAGTAAAAGTGTGAAAATAAGAGATTCAAAGTAAAAGTGTCAAATCTTCCAAAAATGTATATAATCTTGACCGCATGGATGCATGGACGGAAACCAATTCTATTATTAATATAGATAGAATAGATATACATTTGGAAGACTATAACAATTCTAATTGGATTTTGATAATTTCACTTGTTAAATGATTTGAAAGAATTTCTTGAATAATAATTACAAGTGTAGATCTTGTCGTCCTAGATGAGGCAAGGGGAGTCTCCAATGATGTAAAACTTGTCAAAAAATTGGAGAGTCATTTTAGAATCAAATTGAAAAAGAAATGTGATTACAGAATCGCTTTGTTGTCACATTATTGCACATTATTTGGGCATCTCCATGTGATGAGTCCTTCCAAAAGCACCAAAATATTTTTGGAACTGGTCGCACGCAAAAATGCAAAATACAATTGTCCTGCAAGTAAACGTCATTGGTCATGTAGATACCAAATTTTGGAAGTCTTTGTCCTTGTAATTTATTGATAGTCATGGCATACGCAACAAACTTCCTATTCCAATGTGCCGCAAGTAATCCAAAAGGAAGCCCATCGCGTATGCCATGACTATCAACAAGTCACAAGGACAAACAATTCACATGGTATCACTTGTTTTTCTTTGATAGAAAGGGAACAAGTGGGTTTCTATGGGGCTTAATTATATGAAAGAAACAAGTGGGCCTTGGGGATCTTATTAAATAGGCCACTATGTAAGGCAAAAAAAACTTTGTTATTATTAAAATAAAGAAAAATTGACTCAAACAAAACAAATTGGAGTTGGACTAAAGTTAAAGTGAAAGAGACCTCAACTGGAAAGAAGATAAAAGACGCTCTTGCTAAAATATAAAAAGGGAGTTTGCTATGATAAAATAAAAAATACTTTATTCTTTTCTAAGATACTGTGAGGGACTTTCAGCCAATTTTTAAATTTTTTTAATATCTTAGCATGGTGGTGGTTAGAGCATTGTTAAAAGAAATATACATAACAATAATAGATTAAATAAATATTTGTAGCCATTCTCAAATTAAAAAGAATACAATATTGATTGAAAGATGTATTTATGAAGCTTGTAAAAATTTGCAACATGTAAATCACACATGTCAATTTTCCATTTTCTTTGGATCAACTCATTCATAAAAATCCTCAGACCTGAAATACGTGAGATAGCCAAGATTCATGACAACTTCACTCTTGAATGCTAATCGGGAACCATATATACAGGCACATATCTTACTCTATAGAATATGATAAAATATTTTAAAATTTAGCTATTCTACAACAAATCTACAAGATTCAGGACACTAGACATTCTATCATCTTGTAGGTTTGATGTGTAGAAAGCTCATCTTCTACTCATTATTTTTGGTGGAAAACATATCATTTACTAATATACTTATGTTTTCAACTCATCAACGTTTATGTTGTGTACAAATACATTGTGCAAAGATAACATCATGCCAACAGGTGAGAGCGCACAATTAGAGACAAATCCTGAGCAATGGTGACTAAACCATCATTGTTGCCATAGTAAACAATGGAAACAATAATTTACAAAAGAAACTATCAACCACTCAGTAATCTAGGCTAGGGAAAAAGAAATAAATACCCACACCACAACATTTAGTAATTGGTCTCTGGGACCCCTTTACTTGCTCCTTTGTCCATGTTGAAGCTCCTTATACACCAGCAAACCACACAATTAACGTAAACTGGAAGAACGATCGATTATGAAAACCTCTCAAATCCAAAGAAATCAAGTTGCCCTACCAAAAAGACACTAGTAGACTGTATAGACAGAAGATAGGCCAGGTGCAATGAGAGCCCCATTGTTGGTCGCCTCCAACACTTTTTAATGGCTAGACCTTGTCTACGTAGACTCTCAATGTCCTAAACAATGTAGACATGACCATTGACCCACTAGTACCTCTAAAAAAGGTGGGGTGAGACATTCTAGATGCCATCCCGCAGAACACAAGTCACAAATGACCATTGCGGTTGCCTGTTTGGCACTACTACATAAACAACATTGTACTCCGGCAGAGATGTGAGAACGACCATGGTATATCGTGCCATCAATGTGTGCAAATGGCAAGGCGTGCAATTGTGCGTGTAATTCTTCCATACCTTACCATCATGACCCTCCAACAATAATTCTCTTGAGTTCTTCACCTCACAAACACGCAAGATTACCCGTCCTGCCGTCACATCCAAGGTGGTGGACGTTGCTTGCTGCAAATACATATAGTCTCTGAGAGTAAACGCCGCACTTGCAGTCGGTAGCCTCCTCTCCGCATCATAGCATAGTACAACGTATCCCGAGATTGAGCAATGGATAGATTCTCTAATGCCATAGACATAACCCGATTGAACAAATCCGCACGTTGCTCACACACTTGAGTCCACGTGTCTCGATTGTCTATGTTAGCCAACACAGTGTCAATATCTGACTAAATGGCCTTCGGTAACACCGGATGCCTTCCAAACAACAAGAAGTAAGGAGAAAAGGATGCCAAGGATGCTTGCATACCAAACCGGTAGCCCATGGCTATCCATGGTAGTTGCAAGTTCTAATCCCGGTGATTCCCTTATTCAAACTATACTTCCAGAGTCCCCCCTTGATGGTTTGCACCATGTGCTTCGCCAATCCATCTGCTTCGGGATGATCCCTCAAAGTAGTGCGGTGATCAATCATTGTTTGCTCATACAACGTTTGAAATTCACCCAGGAACTCACGTCCTTGGTTTGCGAGAACTTCCGTTGGAGCTCCAAAGCGACTTAGAACACAATCAAGGAAAAAGTAAGCAGCGCCATCACTGAAGCTGTCAGGCAAAGCTACTAGCTCGATCTACTTTGAAAAATGTTCAATCATCACTAATACATACTTGTTGTGTCGAGGTGTCACTGACAATGGACCTGCAAAGTTAAAGCTCAATTTGTATTCTAAGCCCTTAATCGGTAATGGTTGCAACTGTGGCATTGGACCATTAAAAGACGCATGCACAGGATCACAGACCATGCACCAGGCTATCAAAGGTTGAACTTGTGACTGCATTCCTCGCCACCAATAGTAAAGTTGGAGCAAGCCCGATCTCTCTCCTTAAAGGACCACGTAGACACCACTTCTCCATTCTTAAGAAAGTGCATGACGTTCAAGTCTTCACCAATGTCTTTGGCGCCCCTAGATTCTTCACCGCCATCTTCATCTACTGTAGCCATAATAGCTTCTCTATTGTCATCTCCATGCATCGCCAACACATGTAGAAAGGCCGAACAATGCCAACTTGGCAACGGGTCGGCCTCATCCTCACCGTGCAACCTAGCGTCTATAGCATCCGCTTGATTTGGAATTGGATTGCGGCTAAGGCCGTCGGCATCCATATCCACCAATCCCGCTCTGTGCACCACCTTGAAGTAGTATTCCATCAACACCAAGGTCCATCGCGCTAGTTTCTCTGTTAGTTTGTCAGACTCCATCAACCACTTTAAAGGTTGATAAACTGTAAACAGTTTAAACTCGTTAACATACAGGTAACACCAAAAATGAGCAATTGCCCATACCGCGGCCAAACATTCTCCTTCATACAAGCTATACTGAGCCTCCGCGTTGTTGTTGGACCAAGTGGCGTACGCGATCACAAACTCCTTTCCATCGTCATCCATTTGCATCAATACCACGTCAATTTTGGATGTGCTTCATTCTGTGTGTAGCTGGTATGTCCCTCCTGCTATCGGCCTAAAAAGTATTGGTGTCGATGCCAAGCGGTCCTTTAACTCTTGAAAGACCACCTCTTTCTCATCTCCCCAGATCCAAGGTTTATCATTCGTTGTCAACATGATCAATGGCTTGGCAATAGCATTAAAAGTCTTTACAAACTTTCTATAGTAGTTACACAATTTCAAGAATCCACATAGCCTACTAACACCTCTTTATCTGGGAATAGACATCACTACTTCAAGTTTGCTAGCTACCACACCCAATCTACTTGGATATATCATGTAGCCTAAGTACTCGATGTCGTCAAAGTAGAATTTACACTTACCAAGGTGCTACTTCAAACCATGGAGCCTTATTCTAACAAACACTTCTATCAAGTGTAACCTATGATGTCTTCAATTCTTGCTAAAAACAACGATGTCGTCAATGTAGCATCTCACAAAGTCCAAGCTCAAGAATACTCGGTCCATAACCCTTTGAAATTTGGCAAGCGCATTTATCAATCCAAATAGTAAAAACTTCCATTGGAACAACTGGTCCTCTCCATCTTTTCAATGCCCCATGACGTGGTCTTCTCCTTATCTTCCGCTCTTAGTCCAATCTGGTGGTACCGAGAGCGCAAATCTAACGTATTGAACACTTTGGCGTGATCAATGGCCTCAAAGTTCTCATCCGACGTTGACATGGCATAACGGTCCGACTTGGTGAATTTATTAATCCTCCTGTAGTTCCTGCACATCCTTTTGTTGGTCCAATTAGCAGACATATTTTTTGGATGGCATAGTCATTGTCGATGCATACTCATAATCGGGTGGAACCAATTCCACTAGCCCTGCAGCCACCAACTCCTCCGTTCAACATCACTATATTTGTAGAGCTACTAGTATATTGGTGCTTTGTCCATGAAGTTGTTACGTACTTCTTGCCCCTTCAACACTCCAAGATCTTCTAGATCGAAGGCAAAATACTCCATGTATTCCTTAATAAACTCATGTTCATCTGCCTCAATTGCTCTTTCCGCTAGGCCTACTATCGGTTATCAAGTATCCTTGGTCACCGCCTCTTTCAATTCCTTTGGAGCAAGATTCTCCTTCATTGGTTGCTAATAAATGCTTGATGGAGGAAGTTCTTCTTCCTCCTTTCCATCATCCTTTCAAGTCCTTCGAATTCGCTTAATCTGCCAAACTCCTCCACATGGTGAGCTCTGTGTTCTTCCATGAACGTCTTCTACATATCTGCTTCCAAATCCCTCCTCTGGTGGGCCAATTCTCTACTTTGGTGGCCAATACCCTAATTGGACCAATCCTCCACTCTATGGTGGGGATCCTCAGCCTTGGACGTCGCAAAAAGTTTTGCAGTTTCCCATATGTTCCATGGATGAGGTGCTAAGGCCCTCTCGCCCCCAACCACTTTGCTTTTCACCCTCACAAAGACAAAAGTTCTTCAACCGCCCGCAACTCATAAGACCCCATGTAACCGTTGAAACTAGAAGCTAACCGCTTTTGCTTTGCAACCACCAACAAAACAGTTCAGTTTAAGCAATTTAAATTCATTACTTGCCCAAGTAAAAATTGCCGTTGTTGCTATGAAATCCCGAGCGTATTGGTAGTGCCTGTGGGAAATCTCACGGCTCTTTCCCGTTCAACGGCATTAGACTCCACCATTTCTTGAGACATAGAATCTCCAACAAGACCATGACCGTTATCTTTAAAGGCATACGACCTAGCAAAACTAACCAACGCGGGCAATGTCCTATGCGGTTCTCCCTTGCGGTTAACCACCGCCAAAGGGGCTTGGTCGTCATGATAAATACGTCGACATGCCCAATGAGGATTCAAAATATCACTCACATAGACATCTGGCCGTTTGATACAACCGATGGTGGACTGTAGTAAGTCTTGAAGTGCCATATGGGTACAAATCTACTAGGCTACCCCATTTTTGGTGTCACAGTGTCAAAAAATCGGAAAAAAACACTACGTATTTATTTTAAGGGTACATAAATGTAGAAAATTACATTATTGAATATGGAGGAATGATTGACATTACTAATGGATCCTAGGGTCTAAGGACAATTTGCCATTTATAATCAATATTTGGTTTTATTCACTAAAATCACTTAAAAACAAAGAATTCTTTTTAAAATAAAAAATAAATTTCTTTGCACTTTTATTGATTGGAAGATTAAATCAACAAGATTGTACATGTAGGTCTAATTTTTGTTTAATTAGTTCGTTGTTGAATTAACTGTAAACTCAAAATTAGGATTTTTTAGTGTCACAATGTCACTCCTTTCAAATTCAGCATTTCTAAAAAATTCCTTGTACAAGGGATCAAACAACAAAAAAATTAGGTCTACATGTAGAATCAAGTTGACTTCTACCACCAATCAACCAAAATGTAAAAATGTTTTTTTTCAAATTTTGATCAAATTCTCCGTTATTGCCAAAAGTGTATAGGGCGTAGTAGATTTGTACCCATATTTGTCTACCACAATTGCGGGCGTTGTGCTTGCAATCCCACTACTGTCGCATCCAACAACACTAGCAAATCTAGAGTCTGTTGTATGCGGTGCATGCCCTCCAAAGTCCATGACTTGGAGCTACTCACTACCAGGGCATTCTCCACGATGTAACCTGGTGGTTGCTTCTAAGATGTTTGAAGCAAACGTAATATGCAGATCATATTATGAAACCGTGAAGAATAAGTATCTTTCAACTCGTTCTGATGACCAGCCAAGGATATAACTTGACATAGCCAAGCAGCAATAACAAGGTCCACATCGTTAACTAGGTGAATGTCCTCTGTTGAAAGCAAGGCAATATCACTAACCAGTGTAGAAAAGGAAGTATTGATGGCACTAGTGGCCAACAAGTCCAAAAATTGTGTCTTCAATCGCCGTGAATGCCGCTTGGCCACTTGCCTTGCTGCCTCATCAACATCTACACAGATATAGCGTTTGACCTTGATTCCCGCTTGCAGCACTTTCACCAAGCCACTTCCAATCTCCCCAAATAACTTCAACAACGTAACATCATTCTCTGATCCTTTCCAGTCAATGGTAGAAGTATTCAGAGGTGATTCTAGTTCCGGTCCTCTCCAGAGTCATCTTCTGCGCGTGGGAGCATCGAATGCTGCCAAACATCTTCAATGACTTCCTCAGCATCCTTCGGAAGCTGAGCCGTGGTATTCTATGCCGCTTCGATGTTGGGTATATATCTCTTCATATCTCCACCACTTGTATCACCTTCGTGGGCATCCACCTCATCAAGTTGTCGTAGTACATGTTGGCAAGTATTCACATCTTAACACAAAAGATACCCTAAGGTATTTGTTCCCACAGAGAATCCTCGAGAACTACAACAAGTAACAACAAGCCTAGATTTGTACAATGCTAAATATACCACAATAGATACATAAAAAGAAAGAAACGTTAGGTTTAGACCACAAGGTCTGAGCGCTAACTACACCAACCACCCCACTCTCCATACAAAGGCCTTCCCCGGGTAGGAGCCTATTTGGCCCGTATGGGAAGGATCTTTGGATAGGATCCTATTTGGCCCGGATGGGAGAAGGATCCTCGGGTAGGATCCTACCTGGCCCGATTTTAGTTAGTCAAATCTTATAGCTTTATACATATGTACACTATAGACGTTCGGCGTACGTTAGCACTCGGATAGGATATATCACCCGACCGATGGCCCGTGGACTCACAGAGATTTTAGTCTTGACACGAGTAACGACTATCCATCCTCACCTTCTTTCCGACGACTACTACTCACTCACTTGGGATGGTTGTGGTTTCACTGGATTTTTCTCCCGTAAGGAGGATAAGGCCCTGAAGCCTTAAGGACTAACACTACTCTCCAGGCAAGCACGTGGTTTACCTACCTACCATTTGAGCAGTTAGTCCTTCTTTTATCTCGGAACGGCTAAAAGAATATTATCTAGTTGGTCCACATAGACATCCGCACAAGGGACCACCAACTTACTCATTTTCTTTAGTGAACAAAGTTTTCCTTCTATTAATCCAATAGACACTAGCACAAAGGGATTAGTTGAATTTCTTTCTTTCTCTCAAGATAATCCAAGCTGTTAGAGTAGGTTTTGGTTATAGCCGCATAGACATCCGCACAAGGGATCAAACCAGGTCCTACTCAGTCTTTAGCACATAGTCTTCGGTTCAGTCCTCTCCAATAGACATCCGCACAAAGGACAAGACTGAAATCTGATTTGACACAAAAGTAATGTCACACTTCTATGGATCAACCATCCGACCAAAGATTGATGCATTCGGGATCTAGAATACATCCTCACAACCGACTACATTCTGCCACCGATCGGTCACACAAGACATATCAAGACTCCGTTATCACCCGTCACTCCCCCCTCGTCATTCGTTGAACATTTATTGTCTCACATGTTATTCCCATCCTACTTTAACTAGTTCTATGTGATGGCATAAGGAAACGACACCAAACGGTTAATTTCACATTCACGCCTCCAACCCTCCCGTTGTCTCACATGTCATTCCCACCCTATCTAACTATTCTAACTGATGGATCAAGGAAAAAATACCGAGAAGGTTAGAATGAACTGAGGAGCGGACTACTTGAAATGGTACTCACAGTCATGTATAGAATCCGAGCTCTCCAACCATAAAAGGCTTTGAGAGCGTAGATTTAGAATTAAACTCAAAGCAAATACACATATCGAGCATGGCGGCGACCCTTGGCGGCGGTGGCCGCCACTCTCCACTAACTTCACGTGCCCAATCAGAAGGTATCTTATTACACAAATCTCAAGGCAAAACCAAGTCAAAAACAAAGTCAAACCGAGGGCCAAATCCCGGAATGAATAGTGACCTACGAACCAAGATTCTGACCCTACTTCCGGGCCAACTCCTCGAGTTTCTTCCTCTCTTCTCTCTTTTTGGGCTTCTTGGAACATCGGCTTGAAGTCGGGGTGGGTGCTGCCGCCGCAAGTGCGACCAATGGCGCTAACACATCCGTAGAAGGCTATGGTCGGGCAACAATTGTCCTAAGCAAGATTTCCCTCAAAGGCAAGGAGGTATCCGGTCCATCCGGGGTGAGTGGCACTGTAGTTATGCCCGGATGACACCTGGACTGTGCCGGAAGGATCGATACCTGACTTGGAGTTCCCATGATGACATCTTGTCTAGATGTCCGTCCTGGAAGGTGTAAGTAAGCGGGACTCTCACTTGTGGTCTTCCCAAGATGTAGCACACTCTACAAAGGAGCTAAAGCTGGTGTAGTGCGAGCGGGGTCAGTGAGTGGCAGTTGGCGAGGATGGACTGAGAGTGGAGGCTCGATCGCAACACTCGGGCTTTCCTTCCAACCGCTGTGCGTCTGTGTGGTGACTTTCGAAAGATAAGGCCCTGTAGAGACTCTCAAGCTCGGAAGTTGAGAGGGTAAATCCGGGCTGTCCAGATTTATTACTTCCGTCTCCTTCCGTGGGCCGTGGTCACCTCAGCCACGCTCCTCTAGATCTGTCTTCGAGCCCAAATCTCCATCTTTATCGGAGTTGTCGGAGTCTTCTACAAACTTGGACAAGATGTGAGTGAGATTATCCATCAACAATCTCATGTTGGCATAAGCCGCCTCAACCTTCACGGTTTGCTCCATTACAAAGGCAATCACTCTCTTGCTGGAAACGTGGTCATCCCTCTCCAATCTGGCATCAAACATCTTCGCCTTTAGTACTACATCTGAAGCGCAATGCCTCCTCTACCTGCTGTAATGCTGCCGCCGAGGCATTGGTTTAGAGAAGAGCCTCCTTACAACTCCTCTCCGCATCCGATGTCCGGCTCTTCATCTTTGTCATATCAAGTGTGAGCCAGTTGACCTTCTGCTCCACGATGCGGAGATCACCAGCTCCTCCAACTTTCTCTTTGACCGTAGCGATCAATCGTTCACGCGGAGGATTGCCCGTAAAGTTGCTCACTTGTCCCAAAGTCCTATCCACGTCTTCCACGTACACACGAAAGGCTTCTATTAGCTCAGAGGCCGGATAAGTCTTGCCTCCGAGTTGCGCCGGTCCGGTGGCTACGGCTCGGACTGCTACGCGGGTTCGAGTGGAGGGGGCTCCTTTCTATCTCTGCCACTAGCGCTTGGGAGGTGGTAGAACCTCTTCCTCTAACTGTGATGAGTTGCTCCCTCATTTAGACCCTGGTTCAGGCTCTGATTCCGTCCCCTCGAACTTTTTCATCATAAGTTGCGTTCCATATGCCATGTCCTCCTCGGGAATAGTCTCCTTGAAGTGGTGATATAGGTGGATAAAAAATGGGCAGAGGGGTGCACGCTTGACATTATGGGCACTCCTCGTCAATTTGATCACCACATCTTTCACGGTGATGGCCCAATTCACCACCATTTCTCCAAGATATAAACCATACACGGTGTTGGAAAAAAATAATCGTCACTCTGGTAGGTTTCTCAGGGTGTAAGACCAGCACAAGGAATAAGAAGACCCGTTTGGTGCGGGGGTCTAAACAATCTTGTACCACATAACCATTCTTGGCATCCTTGTTGCCGAACCGTCCCTAGGCATACTCCTCCTTCTTTAGACTTGCCCATCATGCCCCTTGTCGTGAAAAGCCGTACACCTCTTGCCACCTCCCCATGGTCCACATATCCGAGCAAGCCCGAATGCTATCTTCCTTTGGTTCCTGCAAGGAATCCTGCCGTATCTCCTACACGGTGGACTCCATTCAAAAACTCCAACAGAAATCAATGAGAGACAGACAGCCCATGCGAAGAACATCTTTGAGCTTGGTGAGCTCTAGAAGATCTTTGGGAATGACTGGGGTCATATCCTTCCTCCCCGATGGTGCCAAATTTGATGCCATTTGGTGCGGGTGATGATTGAGGCTCTTGAGATGTGAAAACCAGGTCGGAGTTTGTTCTTCTATTTTTAGCCCGGTCGCTACATCGACCTACCGACCTCCCTAATTCCCCTCTCCGATGGCAGGCTCTTCTCCTGGCTGCCTTACCTTCTGCGTCGTCGTTGTGGATGCTCCTCATCTTGATCTCCACGAGCTGGTTTGGCCTGGTGCCTCCCCTCCACGAGCTGGTGCTCCTGGTCTTCGTTGTTGTATTCCTCGTCTTCGCTGCTAATGGTACTCCTCGTCTTAATCTCCACGAGTTGGGATGGATCAATGCCTCCCTTCCACGAGTTGGTGTTCCTCATCTTCGTTGTTGTGGATGCTCCTCGTCTTGATCTCCTTTGAAACTTCGTAGGCACCGTCTGGGTGGTACGCGTCTGGCTGGCTTCCCGGCTCCTTCTAAATTAGCTTCCTATCATCTTCCGGGCCGGATTCAGGCTCCGCCTTGTTTAATGGCTGGACATAGGCTGTCCGAGCTTTGCCTTTGCTACCTCGGATTTTGCCTACCGGATTCGGTGGCCCATCGTCCGAGTCCGCATCTTGTGATCGTTGTTTGATTTTTGCTTATCCGGGCTGGCTCGTAAGTACGCGTCCGGGCTAGCCTGTGAGTACGCGTCCGGGCTGGCCCGGTGCCTCCTCCTTTGAGTGCTCCTTGCCTAGTTGTTGCTGAGGCTCCTCGCTCTTGCTTGGGGTACCTGGTTGCCTCCGTGTGAGTTTAAGGTCGAGGAAAAGGGAACCTAGGCTTTAAGTCTAGGCTCAGGCGATAGATCTTTCTTTGTTCCTATTAAGGCTTTTATAATAGTCTCTTATTCCCCTACCTTAATCTCTCCTAAAGGTTAATCCTAGATTAGTCTAATTCTGAAACTTAGCTATTTTGCTAAACTTTAACACCCGTAACTATCTAACTACAAAAATAAAAAAATTTGTGGTACGACATAAGTGTAGAAGTAGCCATAGAGAAATCCTCAATACCCTCCTGAACCTATAGTAGTTCCACATACATACCTCCCGAGAAGGCAAACACATCTGCAAAGTTACCATTTAAAAATTGTATGAAACAAGCTCACAGTTGGCCCATCTGTCCATCTCTCGCTTGCCATACTAGTCAATAACTTGTTGTTTCCCTCCAAAAGTCTAAGGTGAACTCTATGGGGTATAGCACTGCCAAGCCTACCAAAACATCATATGACTTCACCTCTGTGATTATAGATTTCACCTTCATAATGCTTGCATTTTTTACATCATATTCGTTGACTTGTAACATTAATCCCAATTTTGTGACGCCCATATCGTGCTTCATAGTTCCCATAGATGTACTAATTGTCCATGGACACTTCTTTAAAGTGTTCCCAATCAAGTTCAACCGGGAAATGCTATTATGCGAGCCTAGAGCGATAAACGGTGAGCAGTGAGCGATGAGCTGAATATTTTAAGCCATGACAAGTAGAATTGGTAGGACGTAAGGTTGTGACTGTACAATTTTTTAAAGAGAAAACAATGATGGACCTATTACCGTGAGATTAGAAAAATTCAAAATTGTTAAATTTGATGTGATTATATAATTACTATTGGAGTATGTACACAAATTATTTGAATAGATATATTACATTAATCAAATGTATATGGTTTGATATAAAAAATAAAATAAATAACATGAATATCAACAAGACATCACCAAGATATATAGCCATAAATCACACAAATCCAATCATAATAAAAATCAATTCATAATATCTAAGATTTCTTAAAAATCTAGAAGTCTAAGATAATGAAGATTTAGTTGTAGAAACCTCAGACATAAAGTCCTCGCTCATAGATGACTCTAATGGCTCTCGACCCTTAGCTGTTGAATCATTTATGAACTACAAAACATTATCATCGTACTTCATTTGTTGGATTTTGGTTTAGAGCAACCAAACTCTGCAAATGCCATTGTCATCTTCTCAGCATACATTGGAAGATCATATGACTTCACCGGGTTTAAAAGAAAATCCTGATTCTTCTACAATATAGTGGCAAACGTCAATCCTGAACGGCTACATATTAATATTGTACAATAAGAGAAATTAGAACAAAAGAAAAAAACTTGCACAAACGAGAGAAAATAAATGTACACTCACGTAATGAATTTAGCCTTCCGATCGAATTTCGAGGCAAGACAACTATGGCATCAGGATTTTCTGATGCTACATCCGCGGTTTAAGCTTCAGGCAGCTTTATGGTCGGAGGGGCCATTTTTATGGGCTTCACAAGGGCATCAAATAATTCTGTGTTCTTCTCTAAAGCCACGTCTTGTCCGTGAAGACCACGACAAGCATTAATTGAAGCACCAAGATTTAAGATTAAAAACTTTAGATAAATAAATAAACAATTCATTTTGAACAAGAAAATTGAAATACACAACAATATAATTGATTACTCAGCTGTAACTACAGTGCAATCTAGAAATAGGTCTCCTTGGAAGGTCGTTCCCTCGACAAGGAGCTGGAAAAATCGAGGATCCTTAGGCGAGGCCTCACTACGGAATATCACCATTTATCGCCAAGTTACATTCTAAACTGTAAATAATCAACAAGCTTGAGTACATTTCCCCAAATTAGGTCATTACTTGAAATTTCAAAAACTTTAGGAGCAAAATTTTAATTCAAATTGAACCATGATATGAAAAAAAAATTATGCTTTAATGTAAAAGAAAATTTATAATATTGTTGAAGGTATTAAAAGCACAATCAAGAGTCTTGTAATCAAGCATGCTAAAGACTAGTGCTTTATGTTAAGATTTTATTTATTTTGTTGTTATTATGTTTTATATTATAATATATGATTCTTTGATTTGGTTTGAAGATGAATTTAAAGAAAATAGAGATATGATTCATTTTCTTACCAATTTTAAAATAAATATTTTTGAATAAAATAAACAAAATGGAATAAATGGTATGTAATTTTTAAGGATTTTAGGATATTAGTTACTAATCTAAACGTATTTTCAGTTGGAGCGTCCAACCGAACATCCGGACTGACGTAACGGCCGATTGTTAATAATACTTTATCAAGATCATATTGTAAATATATTTTAGGTCTAAAATTTAGGATTTATATTGACTAGATGACGTTCGTACATTGTGGAATGTTTGTATTTACATGAAGTGAGTACTTTCATTATTTCAATGTTTGTAATGGCATCAATATTGTTATAATTCCTATTACAATTTATTTAGTTGACATGTCATAAAAGATATTTTTTGCTCTTAATTATAGAAGCCCCTAATACAACACTTTAATTATGATTCATTTCTAAAAGATGTTAGCATTAAATTTGGCATGTTTAGCTCACCAAACCCTTAATGCTAATCTATTTGAAATTTTTCTTGTGTAGAATAGACATTGAGGTTTGTTGTTTGTCTCATCTATAAGTACATTACTCTGGAAGTTATGTGACCAAAACATCTAATTTCATACATATATATTAGTAGAGTAATTTCATTTATATGAAATTTTGGGAATGTTACCGACAACTAATATTTTGAGTTATGTACACATATTTTGGGCATTACACCATTGAATTTTATTTAATCATTTGAGTATGACTAACAATTTTATACAAAAAGAAGATACTTTCATTTTCTTGATACTTGTAATCACATGAAACCAATTTAAATTTTTTTTTAGTTCAATAATAATATATAAGATTTATTTCTAGTAAGTATTTGAAGCGTTTAATCTAAGAAGAATTTATATTGAATAGATGACATTTTTTTATTGTGGAATGCTTGTATTTACATCAAGCAAGTATTTTCATTATTTCTATGCTTATATTAATATCAACAGTGATATAATTATATAATTATATATAATATATTTAATTTATTTAATATTGATTCATGATATTTTTTGTAGTGGAATAGTCATAATTGTATTCTATTTATGAACTTTATTTTTGAAAAGATTTATGTATATGGCTATTCGATTTTGGTAAATGATATTTATATGGATATTATATGGATTTTTTTTTTCAGTTTAATGCTCATTAAGTTATAATTGATGATAAATGTTTTAGAATTTGATTTACTAACGAATTTGCATTGAATTGATGTTGTTCTCTTATACTGAAATGCCTATATCCACATAAAATGGATTATTTCATTATCTCAATGCTTGTAATATTGTTTATATTGATGTGATCATGATGTTTTTTTAATGATTTAAAAATATGGCATTTGTTTATTATTCAATGCTCTTGATTATAAGTGGCTAAGATTATTTACTTTGAATAAATAATATTTTCTGCTGTGGTTGGGTACTTAATACTAATATTGTTTTGGTACCATTATTAATTTTGTTTTTTTTCACTTGTTGAATTTGTTTCTTTATTTTTTTAAATTTTATTTCTAATTTATATTTATTAGAATCCAAGATCTCGAAGAGAAAGACCTTAAAAAAACCTGGTCTAGTGAAATATAAATTATGTTTAGAGTTTTGTTATCCTAGCATGGTGGATCTTCTTGTTAAAAAAAATAGACATAAGAGTTTGGTAGCAATTGACAATGAAATGAATCACCTTCAAACCATGTGGATTGGTAAATTTTCAACCTTTTAATTGTTTTATTACTATGCTATTTTATTACTTGAGAGACTTGATAAAAATATTTTAGAAAAAAACAATGCATTCTTAATTAAATAAGTAATAATATATTCCGTTTACTATAAATTTATTTTGTAATATTTATATTTGTTTGTAGTTTTATGTGTTGTACAGATTAGGATGATTGTGAAATAGTTGACCCGAAATCTTACATTTGTAACAAGAAGATCAATAATATTCTAGATGAAGCTTTAGAGCATATGCTAAAATTTCATTCGCATTTTGAAAAAGTTATTTCTCTTTCAAATACGATTAGTATTGGAATTATACTAATGCTAGCCTCATGAAAATTAGAAAGCATAGTGTGTGCTTGTGATACTTTTATTACACATGATATTTCACATTCTGTGGTTTATCATACACCCAAACAAAAATGGATTATAGTATTCATTTAGATATTCTTTTGAAGTTGCTGCCTAAAAAAACATTATTTTTCTATTCCAAAATCTTTAGATTAGAAGAGGATTTTCATGAGTATTAAGAACTAACCAAAATTGTAGAATATGGATTGTCATGGAATGTTCTCATTCACTATGAATTTTTAATACTTTTCCTGAATTTTTATTGGAACTCCGAAAAGAAATTAGTTATTTCGTTGATTATGGTACTAATGTGAAAGATGACCGATCAAATTTGACACAAAATCTACTGCCCATGGTTATCGATAGGCCTATGATAGACTTGGAAAGTAAGTTTTGCGAAGAAACTTATCTAATATTGTATTATTTATGGTTTTGTTGTTTTTTTGTTTATTTAATTTTAATTTATAATAAATTGATTTACTATTTTTAAATTTTTGATTCATCTTAAATTGTTGTACTACAGGTATATGAACAAAAATCCCAATATTCAATATAGGAGTCAAACTTTAATTGCAAAACTAAATTTTCTTCTCGAAGCTAAATTTCCAAGTACAATGAAACATTTGGAGGCCACCCGTGAGCTTGAAAATATACAATGTAATGTGGGAAGACTTGGGGCCTGGGATTCTCCATTTACAAGTATGATTACAACTAGAGATTATGATGTGAATTTTTACATTGACTCTGATGATTATTCTTTAAGTTTTATCATATGGACTTGCTTTGAAGGTATGTGTCGTAGTCTAGTGGTTTGTATCTCCATAAGTTAACCAAAATTAACCTTAAGCGAGTCCGCCTAACCAGATCGTTTCAAAGGATTTTATCGTGTGTCAAATTTTCTAAATCTGAGCACAATACATACTCAGTACCTCAGTACATCCGGGAGGATGGCATCCTTAGTATTTTAATGACTGGTAACAAGTAACCACAAATGTTTAGTTTAAATTCTATTGAACGTCAAAGTAGTTTTCCGGTAAGTTTTTAAAGTGCCTGGAAAGTCACTGCCCTTCGTTCTTACAGTCCAAAGTCCAAAATCTCCACAACCTAATTCTACACCATAAAAGAGTTAAAAGGTTGCAACTAGTTCACCGATCTTCACAATTTACCGGAAAATAGTCCCGGTAAATCGCTCACTCAAAGTTGGATTCCAACTACAACCATACCCAATTGGGTCTCGCACATGCCAGTTTGGTGGCAGCCGGCTGCCAGCAGCCGCGTGGGATGAAAGTCTACGCGGCCTTTTATCAAGGGCCAAATTTTTTATTTTTTTATAATTTTTTATTTTGTTGTGGCAGCCAGCTGCTGCCGCTTTCAACCTAGCGCACGTGACTTTGTGGCTGCGGGGCTACAGCTAAGTCAAAAAATATGGCCACTTAGTATTTATGCAAATAAGTTCACACTCAATTTTTTTGATACGAGCTTTTTTTGTGAAGGTTATAAGTCTAGCGAGGTCTAGTCTCAATTATGTATTTTAAATATTTTGTGAGAGAGGAAATTTG
This sequence comes from Bryoerythrophyllum caledonicum, assembly GCA_963971425.1. NCBI lineage: Eukaryota > Viridiplantae > Streptophyta > Bryopsida > Pottiales > Pottiaceae > Bryoerythrophyllum > Bryoerythrophyllum caledonicum. The sequence goes on along the minus strand of OZ020526.1, from coordinate 13,646,037 downwards.
TTTCAATACTTTTGGTCAATATGGATCCCAATGAAAGTATGTTGCTTCTTCTTGCATATTTCATGGTTTTTGTTGCATTTTTAACTTGTAGGACACGATCTTCACCACCCATAGATCTATTGGAATTGTCTATAGGAGCTCGGTCTTGGCCAGTGGTGGTTATTTTAACATGGATGAAAAGATTCTCTGGACATTTTTGGCATGTATAACCTCGACAATATGTATTTCATGATATTGTACAATATGACGTATGACACACTACTCCGAGAATGTTGGATAATCAATATTGGAAGGCATTTCGAATGACTTTTATGACATTTGAAAATCTTATTTTGGAGTTGACACCATTTTTGGCACCTACGGTACCACATGCTGTCAGTAGTAGACCACCTATTTCAGTACGGAAGTAAGTTAAATTAGTTATCTACCGGTTAGCAAACGGTATGTCATACGAAAAAATGGATGATCTTTATGGATGTGGTGCGTCTACAATTCGAAAGGATACCATGAGAATTTGTAGGGTATTAGCTAGTCGAGAAGGATTATTTTGTTACTTCATCTATACATCTACTGGGATAGATTATAGGATATTATAGAAAAATTTAGAGATATCACAAGAGTACCATATATTTGTGGAGCAGTTGATGGAACCCATATTCCATTATCAAAACAGCCAGATTCTCGAATTACACCTATATCCGCAGATTTCTTTAATCGGAAGAAATTTCATAGCATCGTATTTCAAGAATAATCATTCCAAAACATTCCAAAATACTGATAGAATATTTTGGAATGTTTGTGTGGGACAACCATGAGGAGTACATGATGCTAGACAATTTAGGTGGTCTAGCCTTTATGAAGATTTACATCAACGTAGAATCTTACAAAATCCTTCAATTATGGTTAGTGGTCAAGTACTTTTTTTTTCTAATTGGAGATTCAGCATATCCAAGTCGTCCATTTTAATTGAAGAATTTCAAGCCAGGGTCAAATCCAGAGTTCCATGACGAAGTTAGATTTGATTCTTCAATCAATAGTGGTAGGGTTGCTATAGAAAATGCATTTGGAGCATTGAAAAATAGATGGAGGATATTAAGGTATTTTGCTTCAAATGTAGATAAATGTGCCACAATTACTATAGTTTGTTATGTACTTCACAATTTTTGTGAGTTATATGGTGAAAGGCTTCCTCAACCAACCGCTATTAGATTGCGGGTAGATCTTTTAGCTTGGCTTGCATCGAGGACCATAAAGATTGCTAGATTATGGAAATGCAGAAAAGATTGCTAGAGAAAATATGCGGCATACATTATTTACTTCATGGTTAGAGAGCAATCCTGACATATAAAATTGACTTTGTATTTTTTACTATATAAGTTATATACTTAATATTACACTAAAGTCATTTTTATGGTGAAACATTCCCTTATTATTCATTGCAAACAATTGAACATTTTCTTATATTTAAAAAATTCACTTCATCGAACGAATATATGTATAATTCTATGTACAAATTGTATTGAATGCAAATTAATCCTTAAAGTTCTTTCCAAATTGTAGAAGGTATAGAGGTTCCAAAATTGCCAACACATTTTAATTTTTTGTGGGCTCATATTGTCATTGAATGAGGATCCCAATGGTACAAAAGAAGGCATATATCACATCTTTCAATAGAAAAGTATAAACTAAAAAATAAAAAAATCTCTAGTTTTTGTGTAGAATAGAAGAAGTTTTTCTTGTACCGTGCTCGACACAGTGTGAAAATGTTTGACTTGCATTAGAATTGGATATTTCATATAAGACAAGATTTTCTGCCATGAGAGTTTGATAAGAGATAGAGAAGAAGCTATGAGTTGAGGAAGGTAGTGGGTTGAGAAAGACTGTGAAGTTGTGAAGTTATTATATAGAAGCGCTCTATGTGTTTGTGTGTTGTGGATGTTAGAAAAAAAACTTGAAATTGTTACTCGGCTGCAGCTCGCCAGGAGCCGTTGCCAAGTTCTGGACGTGCTGGGAGCACAGCCATGTACAGCTGTGTCCAACAGCCCCCAACGGTAGCACTGTTTATCCTCATCAGCCCCCACTGTATTAACACCAATACAGCGGCTGCAGCCGGCGGTACAGGCTGATGTGCGTTGGACTAGTGAATGAAACAAGGAAGATACAAGAACCACAACAATCTAGTGCTAAATAATCCACATAAGCAAGACAACTTTCCACGGGGAATATGAAATCTCATCCATTGTAAGGATAGAAAACCGGAAATACTCCAAATTCACGCTTAGCCGAGATCGCTCCCGGTATACGAAGAAGGAGGATGTCATCCCCTCTCCTCACCCATCCAAACACTTCTCAATTAAGGGATGCTATCATAAATAGCAGTGGGCTTCCGGATCCCATCTGATAAGAAACTGTAGCCGATCCAACCGGCCTAGGGTTTGAAGTAGATTCTGGATTTTACTCCACTATCTAGCTATGTGGATATCCTACTCCTTCCGGAAGCCTCAACTCACATTCAAAGGCATAACATTCAACAAGCCACAACCTTGCACAACCTAGCAAAGATCAACTAGGAGGACTCAACTCCCTCCCTCTCTACTCACTCAAGCTCAATAATGACTCCAGACACAAGCAATGAAGACAAGACACAAACAAATTAACAAAGAGAAGAGTACTTATATTAAGAGCTCAAGGCTCTTTACGTACACAAAGGCCACTAAGTACCCTCCAAAAACTAGGTCCTCAAAAGGTGGAAATCGACATTTAGATCCTAGAATTGAGGGTTGCCTAGTCATCGGTGGATTACCGATTATACTGGTAAACCAGAAGACTCTAGGTCCGAGAACGATAAAACATACTTTAATAAAAGTAGGTAGCTGGAGAAATCACTGAAGTGGTAGTGACCGGGTGCACAATGAGGCCTTATCGACATCACTACTCCCACCTTAGAGTTAGTCTACCGCACCTAGCAACATTCTATCAACCAATAAGATATCCACAATAACATATAAAATATAATATATAACACAAACTCTTCCGGAAGACTTATCAGGAAGAAGGGACTTATCTTCCGGTAGAACAATGGGAGGATTGATTGGAAGATTAGGAGTATCCACGGGTACATAGTCAAGAGAATCCACTCGAAGGTTGGAAGTCTCAACCGGGAGGTCTACTAATAGATTGGAAGCATCCACCGACATGTGAGAAGTCTCCACCGTATCAACAAGCATAGCTATCGGAGACTCAACTAATGAATCCATTTGTGAGAAAGAAAGATCAACCACTTCTTTCTCGAGAGGTTTGAGCGGGAGACCTCGTTGGCTCTTTTAGACTTTCACACCCCACTCTTTGGAAGATGAAGTATCCACTCTACGCATTAGACATTGAGTGGGTGGATCATCATCTTTTGAAGAAAGAGAACAAGTATAGGCAAACCTTATATTCTTCCGGATTAGACTGCGATCTAACCTTCGTATGGCAATACTCATCTATCCAGTAAGTAGCTTGGTTAGTGCCACCAATGTCTCTTATATCTTGACCTTTGTGTTAAGGTGCTCCTTCTGAGATGTCCAGAGATCCTTTTTCACCTTGGTAAATTGTTCCCGATCTTCCCGGGTTGCAGCCAAAATGTCTCTGGTGTTTTTTACTTCAAACACCTGCCGGAGAGCCCTTTGAAGAGTCCTTGCCTCTAGAAGTTCCATCTCCATCTGCTGGATATCCCGGGTCACATCCCCGGAGAACTTGGCTATGTTCTCCACCAATGTGAGATTCTTGAATCTTCAATGGTCGAGGTAGTGGTGGTGGTTTTTTCCGATGAAATCGGGATGACCTACCTTTATTCAGGAGTGCCTAAGATGATGAGGCCTCCCGTGGGATTGCCAGTAACGCCAACCGTAGCTCAATATGTTAGGAAAGGCCCGGGGAGCATGGTTCTGAGGAGCCATCCATTGTCTCCAAATTCTCTTTTCTTCCGATTCCAGACAGTCATAATATTCATATAAGTGTATGAGGTATGGAGTTAAAAAGGTCTTGGAACATCCACCTTGTTGAATTACTCGGAGCTGCGGCAAAATTGTTTCTTCCAACAAAAACCCTAGTCCGGGAAAGAATCCTCAAAAAACTCACGTCTGTAGGTGGTGGTAAGCCGCGATGTGACTCTTTCACGTTGGTTGGGGTGGAAGATTGGGTTTAAGAACTCAGCGACCCTCTTCAACCGGTTGTTCGTAAATTGATCACTCTGGTAGCACTCCAATATGTCGTAGGATTTTGATAAGTGCTTATCCAACAACTTCCGGTTGGCCCCGTGTTGCAAGTCATCGGGTCAATATTCCTCCGGAATGCACTTAATTGTCACTAAATGCCTCGAAAGTAAACCGCTACGGTTTCGTTCCCACAAAGACCTACTGTTCTTCTCAGAATACCCCACAAAAACTAAACTACCAATCAATCGTCTGTAGGTTAGCTGTTCTATTCAATCGCTTGCTATAGATCCGGATCCTTCCAAATTCCGGACTTCATACAATAGCTTCCGGAACTAGTTTCCAGACAGCCGGAGGGTAGTTTGATTTATCTTTGTCCCTCCTCACAGAGTCTTCCGGAAGGTCTAACCGAGTGACTAGAAGGCCACTGATCTTGTTTTATGTAAGTGGCCGGATTTCCCACTGTCTTGTGACTTAAAGTGGCTAGACACTCACTGCCTTGAAACTTAAAGTGGCTGGACACCCACTCCCCTTACTCCACTAACTAGTGGTTGATTGTTGCTACTAGACCTATACTCTTACAACATCCGGATGGCCTTCCGGACGCGGTCACGCAGAGATTAGTCTGGACTACAATGACAATCCAGCAAGTACTGTTGTGATTCTCCGGAGCGAGTGTTATAGTTACAAAAGAGGACTCCTAGACCTACACATCAGGTTTTTTTCTATTGTGGGGGTAAACTCCGGCCTCGACCAGAATCCAGGTTCATACGGATCTTCCGTGTCCTAGAGATTATCAAGACTCTACAATTCATCTCCTTCATCTCTTGGCTTCTTCCGGACCCTGGAGACTATTAGGAACATCTATGCAATATGCCTCCAGCTATTCCGGGCGTTCTCTCAATGCTAGTCCCAACCGGTTCCCTCTAGAAAAACAAGATATTACTTACTACAAAAGAACTCTTCCACAACAACACCTACCACAATGAATCCGTTCCTCACAAAAGCAACACTCCACGACACAATAACTAGGAAGCAAATCTAGTAAAAGGTTTGAAATTCATTCAACGTAAGAAAACAAGATAATGAGTTTTCTTAAATTCATCTACTAAGTACTAACTAAGTTTTCTAATCTTAGTCTTTATCCTATCCGCAAGAAATCCGGAGAATCTTATCCTAACAGTAAAAAAACTTACTCCAAAAAATCTGAAAATCAAATCTCAGGTCCAAAATTCCCAGGTCCGGAATCCGGACATCCAGAAATTTACTAAAGTCCGGACATATTCCTTCCAACTCTAAGTCATTTTCAAAATGCCTTAGTCTCTGGGTTAAGTAGCCGGGTGCAACTCTGAGCCCCATCGTTAATCGCTACCGAACTTAGATCACTATGATTTTCCTAACTCTAATCCTAGATCAAACTAGGGAGGTGATCCAACATTCTTGGATCTCGGAGTTGTACGCCTAGCAGACCCTTCCGCTCTGGCTTTGCCGGTCTTCTTCCTCTAGGGTGTCGATGTTGCCGGTTGACTCGGAGATCCGGATCCGAAAGGTGGTGCCGGTGGTCCCGTCGGTCAAGCTGTTTCCGTGGTGGAGTCCACCGCAGCAGCCTTCGGTTTTCGAACGAAGCCCTGGAAGCTCATGCTTGGGCTTGGAGGGTCCGTCACCAAACGCCGGGCTAGCGGAGGTGTCGACTTTCGGTGACTCGATGAGAGAGGAGTATGTGCAGGCCGGATTGTAGAAGGCGTTTCTTCCGGACTCATCTCCGGTAGTAGCTCCGTCCAATGCTTGTCCGTACTTGTGCTAAGATTGCGAAGAGGGCTCCAGCTCATTAGTGAAGTGGAATTCGGAGTGGTCAAGACCGCCTCCTACTTTCCGGAGTGCTCCGGATGCACCCGTCAGGACCCTGCTTCATCCGGAGTGGTCGTGACTCGAACCGGAAAGGACCGGTCCTCCGGTGCTTAGCTCCTCCAGGTCTCTAGTCCTTCTGGAGACATGTTCCCTACCAGCTCCTACATCCGGCTCCAAGTCTTCTCCATCTTCCTGCCGTGGTCCTGGAGGAACCTGATGATTTGAACCCGGTTCAGCTTGTCCTCCTTTTCCAGCCGCTCGGTCAAGAGAAGACTCCGGTTGACAGTATCAACCGGAAAGGCAAGAGTTGCTCGGACCTCTGCCAAGGCACGAGCCGAGGCATTTGCCCGATCTTCGACTTCCTTCTACATCACCTTGACTTCCGCCAGTGCCGTCTCTGTCTTGTCTAGCTCCATCACAAACTTGTCGCGACTCTGGATTATAGCCGCCTGCTGATCCTCCAGTGCCCGGAGTTGGCGGGTGTTGTTTTTGAGTTCTCTAATCTGTGTGGGTATGTCGGCCATCCAATCAACTTCCAGCTCCTGCCGGATTCTGTCGAGGATGTTCACGTGATCTGCGTCCGACTGGCAAATGAGGGCAGCCTGCCATCCCACGTGCTGGATGAACTCTAGAAGATCCGGTCTGGTTAGCCCTGTGAGTGTCGGTGGTTCCGCGGGCGGCACACGACCTTCTCTACGAAATGGCTCGGGGTTTTCGTGTGCTTCTTGCGTATCCGTTGTCTAGCTCAATGCAGTTGGTTCGGGTGCCAACTCCCTCTGCGGCGACCGGCTCTTCTTCCGGGGATAGGGAACTCGTTTTGGCGTTGGAATTTCCGCCACCTCCATGCCTTCTACGTCGGATACTGGCTCCGGTCGTCCGTAGGTCTGGATGCTGAGCAGCTCTTCATACTCATCTTGCTCCTTCGGCGTAAGGACATCGTGAGCGCATATAGGTGAGTGAGGTAGGAAGGTAGGGGAGTTCCGGACTTCTTCACCTCTAGGAGACCTTTCACCATCCGGTTGATCATGTCGCTCATAAGCGACGCCTAATCAACCGAAATCTTCCCTTTCATCGATCCCAAGATCATTGTTGCCCACTTAGAAACCACCCTCTTCGACTTTTCCGGATGGAAGATGGGATTGAAGAATCTTACCACGATTTAGGCGTCTTGATGCCACAAGTCGTCGGTGTTGTATCCTTCCTTCGGATCAGCCGCCTTCGTGAATTTGTCCCCCAAGATCTCATCCTTCCGCTCCACCGTCTTCACGACTCCGTTTGCGAACGCGTAGGTGCGTCGCCATTCCTGGACACCCCAGGTTCCAGGATGGGCGTGGATCGTGCTATCGTATTGGTTGTCTAGATTTCCGAGGAGCTCGACCACCAGCTTAACGTCCTTCACGCTCTATGCGACATCCAGTAGTCCGCAACACCCGATGACGTCGAGGAAGTGCTCAAGGACTCCGAGCTCCTCTGGATTCGTGGGTAACACTGGCAAAACCCGCTGCACCGACGGCAGCATCGTAGTACTTCGGGTTGCCCGGGAAGTTCTCTCATCCGCCATGTTCTAGAGAAAGTTGACCTCCTAACCTCATAGTCTCTCCGATCACACTTGCACGCACCGACCTCACCAAAACACTCTCTACTGGAAACACTTCTGGACTATTACAGCAAGAAGACAAAAGGTAGGAAGGAGAGAGAGAGAGAGAGAGAGAGAGAGAGAGAGAGCGAGCGAAGAAGTAGAAGACGATAAAAATAGACTCCCATTCTTATACCCTTGACGGCGTACGCATGACAACTGGGTGTTGTCGTAGTCATGATGGTGTTTCCGGATTCCGAATTGCTCCCGGTTCGGGATTCTTCCGCAGCGTTCCGGTTGTGCCGGACTTACCGGATCTGGTCGTATCCGAACCTCCGGATTTAGCATTCCATTAGAGCTTTTAAGAAACTTGACTCCCCTCTATATGTCTTATTCGCTGATTCTATTTTCCTACAATTTTATCCTACCTTTCTAAAGTTCTAGTGCTAATTTTTAAATTTTTTTGCCGGATTTTTAGGTTAACTTCCGGAACCTTGTAGGAACGGATTCCCACACAACGAGTGTCCATCCCTCCTTTTGATGAAAAGAATACACCTTACGCCATATTTATGTGGTACATGTCAAGGGATAAGCCCGGTAGACTCCCCGAGGTGTCCCAGAGGCCAGGAGGTACCGGTAGACTCCCTGGGGAGTGTGCAGCTGCAAGTCCCTTTTGGAAGACCCAAGGCTTTTTATATAATCCCCTGCAGGCCATTTGCATGAGGTCATCCTCCAACTGTCCACCTTTCTCAATCCCCTCCCACTTGTTCGGGTCAATCTTTGAAAGCGTTAGTGTTACCGGTAGAGCCATGTTGTCCGTGATGCTCTAGCTTCGTGATGTGCATGTACTTCCACCAATTGCCCTACCAACTTATCACAATTTCTGGTCTGGCTCGGAAAACACAAGTATATCGGGCAACCGGTGCACTTTCTCCGGAACACTTTTCTAGATTTATGTGGATGTAGGCATCTCACATATCTAGTAACACAACTAACAAAACAACATGACAATTTATCACTTCAAGCAAAAGAGATGACTTAGAAGAACAAGAATTTTTGAAGGGGGTTTCCCGGGTGATCGGAGAGACCGGGAAAAAGATGGAAAATTTGGCAAGACTTAGGGAAAGGGAAATAGTAGGGAATCAACAAAAGATGACTTGTCACAAGGCCAGGATAATGGACAACAAACGATGGGACAAAAAAATAGACGCATAAGTAACAAGAATCCAAGATTTAGGACGTATGAGGTCTAAATAGAGCCTATCGGAAGACTTTTCTTTAGACCGGAAAGAAGGCAACCGGAGTTCACCCCGGGAAAAGAAAAATGAGAAGAGATTTAACAAACGAGGAAGTTGTACAAATAAGAAAAATCCATCAATTGGCAAGAATCACCTTGTTCACAACTCTTGCCACCTCCTTGATTCACCCACAACCTCCTTGAAATTGTGGTTTAGTCTCTGAATCTTCTCGCTGCGGTTGTGAATCTCCTTGTACTGCCTCCACGCCTAGTAATCTCCACCTTCTTATGTCTAAAACCTTCTCCACTACAATCTTCCACCAACCCTAGTTTGCAATTTCCAAATCCTAGGTGGCTGCAACTCTCCTTCCACCTTTCTCCACAAACCCTCCTCTTCTTCCTTCTTCTTCTTCGTGGTCTACTCATCGCCTTCGAGGTCTTTGTGGTCTTCTTCTCGCCCTTGTATTCTGCTCCTCGCCTTTGTGGTCTTCTTTTCACCCTCATATTCTGATCTTCGCCTTCATGGTCTTCTATTCGCCCCCTAGTCTTCGTGGTCTTCTTCTCGCCCTTGTGTTTTGCTCCTCACCTTTGTGGTCTTTTGTTCGCCTTCCGGTCTTGTAGGTCTTTTTCTCGCCCTCGTGTCTTTGTGGTCTTCTTCTCGCCCTCGTGTTCTACTCCTCGCCTTCGTGGTCTTCTATTCGCCCTCTGGTCTTGGTGGTCTTCTTCTCGCCCTCGTGTCTTCGTGGTCTTCTTCTCGACCCTTATGGTCTTTTGTTCGCCCTCTGGCACCCTTGCCCGCTGGTACCTCTCCGGTACCCAGTCCTTACCCGGGTTTAGCCCGAATATATGATCTTTTTATTTCTATTTTTCCTATTATTTTTCTTTGTATATTTGTTTCTTTTCTTTTTCTCCTTTTTATCTTTTTCTTTTCTTATAATTGTTTTAAACTCCTATTCTTTTCAACAAGAATTAAAGACATTCCACAACTCAATTAACTAAAAAGAAACCTACACAATTAAATTGGAAGATAAAAACTACAATTAATCTATCTACTAAATGAAAACTTAAATAGCAAATTTAGCCCTAAGTGGTGATTTGAACCTTTGTCTTGGAGATTCTTCTTGGGCACTCTCTTTGGACATAAAACTTGGTTGTTTGAGGCCCAATTTTATCATCACTATAACACTAATTAACTAGTTAGGCATTCACCTACTTTCACTAATTGCTATGCAACCTACTTCCATGCAATATCAACTACTTTGTTGGTTATCTAAATAAAAAATTGTCATTTTAGCTAATTTTTTGGTAGGGGCAACCAAGTGAGAGTTTCAGACTCCCACAATATGTTTTATTATGTTATTATATGATTTTTTAAACTATGTATTATTTATTATCACTTAATATTACTAATTTCATATTTTATTTAATATTTTATAGGAAGTTTGGAAGAAAGAAATTATGGATCCAAGTTTTATTTACCTGAACTCAAAGTCTACTTCAAGCCACAAGCTGGTGATGTTTTGATACTTAAAGCTGACAAACTTTTTCATGCGACTATGAAGGCTCATAATGTAGCTAAGCATTTAGGTTTAGCATTATTTTAAAAAATGGTCCTACCTTAGAGGGATGAGACCTCATTAATTTGTGAAGTTTTTAGTAATATTTCAAAATGAATTTTTTGTTATATTTAATTATATTCATTTGTTTGGATTTTTATAGATAATTTTGCTAATTAGAGATTAGTATTTTAGGAATAGAAACAACAAATCCTGAAAGAAAAAAACAATCACTTCTAAAAATCTTTTCAATCTCTTCTTTAAGAATTCTACAAAACCTACTACAACTCCTATTGTAAACAATGAACATCCTAGGTTTAGCTTACATAAAAACTAGCAAATAATGATGCTAAGATGATATATTTCCATTGAGCAGTAATAAATATTATTAGTTAAAGTTAATTGCGGTATCTGACTTCAATATTTTTTCCTAAAAAAAAATTGAATTTTAAAGTAGATAGTAATTCAGAAAATAACCTCATCAAATCAAATTTCAATAAATGATCATATTCTCTTGGTATCACAATTCCATTAGTATGAAAGCTAAAACTTTGGAATAACATTTAGGGTCTTGGCAAATTTTAATATCTTTTGTAAGAAAAGCATCTTCTTTTTTTATGGGGAACAACAACAATGTGTAAATCACATGGTCTCAATTCTTTAAAGTTCATGTGCAATCCTTATTACAAAAAAACACTGAGCATATCCTCATCTTAGCCACCTATATGCAAATGCAATACCGGAACAATAGAAAATGACGTAAAGGAATTTAGAATAAAGGCCTACATTTGAGCATGTATAGGCCGTGATACAAATGCCTCTATGTACCGATCTTGACATTTATTTTGAATGGAAAACATATCTTTCACTCATTTTTTTTCCCACTCAGTAACATAAGAGAGTTGAGGCAATAAAAAACCATTATATAAACCATCAATAACTTCAATATAATATTTGTCCTCTCATAATATTTCATGAGCCAAATAATCATTTTTAATTTATGTGCACTTGTTACAAAATTCTTATAGTATAACATATTGAATTGCCACAGGCACATTAAATAAATTAGCACCATATTTAGAGTTGAAAATCCATGTATTGATTTAAAGTGGGCAATATAAATAGCAACATTGAAATTGTCCTATGGGAAGCTCGCCGCTAATCACTACATTAAGGTATCACAAAGAATCAAGAGGTGCTTTCATGTGGAATGTAAAAAAGAGGTGCTTTCATGTGGAATGTCAAAAAGAGGTGCTTTCATGTGGAATATAAAAAAAAATTCATAAGAATGGGTCGAACTTTTGATTGCCCATTTTCAATCTTGAAAAGATGGCGAGCGGTTTTTCTTTTTATTAATTAAAAACGAAATCAATTCTTTGAGAATGGGCATTTTTAACCTCTAGAGGTAAAGGTGGAGCCTAAATAAGTGATTTGTATCTCCTCTAAAACAACACCATTTTGTTCATATTTGAATTTCTAATAACTTGTAAGGAACTTAATATAGTTTGTTATGCATACCACTAACTCATGTCCGGTGGACATGGACTTTGTGGTGGCACAGACATGCACATTATTCACGCCGGCCTCCCCTAGGGATGGAAGTTCTTTGTCTTCTCTAGTTTGTTATGCCTAGTAACTTCACGAAAGTAAGCCCTAACAACTTTTAAACACCTATAGTCACCTGAAAGACTGAAAAGGCGGCTAAGATTCTTGGTACAACATGACCAAACTTTTTTCCTCCTCAAAGGCATCTAAAACTAGTCCAAACTCAAGTTATGAGACCCGAAAACTCTTCCATACTTGACCTTTAAACGTTAGTTGGTAACCGCATATTCTGTCACGTCTTTTACTCTATAGAATTCAAAATAAATAAATTCATATTAAGACTCACACCTAATTTGCATGGAGGAGCTTAGTTATTTCCTTTTTCCCGGTTTCTGGGTGGAGTGGTACAATCTGGGACTTGACTCAGATTTAGTTTCTTTTCTAAGGAAACGGAGGTTGTATTTCGGCCAAGTTTCATCTTCTGTACAGAAGATCAGCGATAGATTGGTTGGACTGAAGTCGTCTATTTGACGTCGAGCATCTCGAGGAGACTGGTCATGGCAATTTTGTGTGTATTGTCGGTCATGCTTGGCACACCAACCAAGCAAACAGTTCATCCAGCAATACTACGTTGCTCCTCTCACACATGCACCTGAAGACCGATTCAACTCACATAACTGTTCCTTATTCCTTACCACTTAGGACATGTGATACTTGTGTGACACAAATACACAAGCTAGTATCACATGTAGTAAAACTAGCAGACTTAGTCAGATCCCACTTGCAAGGAACAAAAACTCAACTCACCGTGGTCTTCGTCACTAGTACCTTCGCACCTCCGACGAACTCCTCACCGCGCCATGGCCAAGCAACAGGTACTAACTCACTGCAATCTCTCCGACTTCTCAATCCCTCACTTTGCTCCTGTTTATTGTTGCCAAGCAGCAGCAGGTACTATCTAAATATAATTCCTTCAATCCCTCAGTTTGCACCTGTTTATTGCCAGTCGATCGGTTGCCTCATAATGGCCAAGCTAAGCTTGCAGCAGCTGTTTCTCGTCTTGTGCTCAGCCAGAAGTCGCCGTCCTCCTGGAGCTTGAGGATGCGACCGCATCGCCGATGGGGTTGTTCACTTGCGAGAGCGGGGAGCTGCTTTGGGGGCAGATGCACACTGTAGTCGCGGGCGAATCCTCCGCCGACCGCGACACGCCGGCGCTCGGGCCTCCCTTTCGGTACCGCGTGGCGGCGCGCCGAGGTGTTTGGAAGGTGGAGGCTGTGTATCTGGAGAGCGCGTGGCATGTCGGGTTCGTGTGTTACCACGCGGGAGGCGATGTGGACGCAGGGGAGGTGCTGCGGCGCGCGGCGGAGGCGGGCCTCGGCGAATCCGGGCGGTTCGGGGACCTGGACGTCGTGTTCGTGGACCGGTACGACTGGAGCGGTTCGATCAGCCCCGGATGCGAGCTCGTCGTGCAGGCGGTCGAGGGGAAAGAGGTCAACCCCGACGAGGAGGATTTCGAGGATGAGAAGTACTACCGGTCGCTCGTCCACGGGCGGTTCATGCTCGTTGACGCGCTAGCGTTTCCGAGCCTGCTGCGGGCGCTCAAGGAGGGGACGCGGGTCGAGAACCGGAACTATGTGATGATGCGGGCCCAGGACGGAGTGGAACAGATGTTCGGGACGCACCTTGTGGTCGCGGGTTCCGAGTACGACATGGCGTGGATGGCGTTCCGGAATGGAGAGCTCGTTGGATTCGTCTACGACGGCGCTTACTCGGCACTGGAGGGCAGCGATCTGCGGATTGGCAAGGACATAGTGACCCCGCCTGCCATACTTGTGGAACAGAAGCCATAATTACCGGTTGAATATAGAATCATGAGATCTGTAGCTGGCAATGCGAATCAATTTGCTCGACCTGCACACGCTTCTTGTGTCAGAGAGCTCATGTGCACACGACTTGCACACGTTCGACGTTATACTATGGTTTTAGTAAAGAGCATGAGGCTTTCGGGCTGATTCTGGTCGTGCTTTTCATAATACATGCGAGAGTACATTAAACATCTTTGACGAAATACTTGTAAAGGAGCACTGAAGCATTTTCGACTGAATTGAAAGTTGATTATCGATGCCGTCCGATCACATATCATACATCACACTTTAGAATGTGAGAAAACGGTAAAAATTTACTTAGCTGAATTCAAGCGCTAATTGATTTTGAAGGTCCGGTGCCTCGTTCTGGACCAGAGTCTTCAACAGATCTGCCCACGGTGGGCGGCTTCAAATGAGTCAACTTGTATCACAGCATCTGAGGGGAATGAAAAGAATTCGAGACGGGAATTCAAAATGTGAACAGCGGCGTGTATTGGGCATGATTTGTGACCAAATTACAAAAGCTCTATTGAACAAGAATACCTGACTAATTTATACACCACTCACACGATCACACAGGATATAAAACTCTCTAACAGATGCCAGGCCATTTCATGCTCTGGACACATCTCTTTTATTGCGAAGCACAGACAAAACAACAACACCTCTCAGGTGTCCGAGAACTGTAGAAGTACACCACACGAGAGTGACGACTTGATATGCCATCTGTGTGTGTTGTACATAAGTGGTCCGTTCACGCTCTATCTGCCTCCACAGGACATGCACAACTATCTAGGACAGTGGTACATGTTGTACGCTAACAGACTAAACTAGGATTGTCGTACATGTGCCCGACTGACTTACTAGATTATGATCACAGATTACGGCACAGTTTGTACATCGTTGCTACTCACTAATGTTGCAATGTACATCTATGCTACATCACCAATACTCCCACTCATAGTGTACATTGTATCTACTCCCACTCAAACAAGTACTACATATCCTAATTTACTATTTTCTATTCTCCCACTTGTGGTATTGTCAGTTGGACAATGTTAAGAGAATTACAAAACGTAAGAAACTTCTCAACTGGTAAAGCTTTTGTGAATATGTCAGCTACCTGTTGATGAGAAGGAATGAAAGAAACGTCGATGATCCCACGCTCCTGGTGTTCCCGAATACTATGGTAGCAGATGTCGATGTGCTTGGTTCTCTTGTGAAACTCTGGATTTCTCACAAGCCTTACAGCTGCCTGATTATCGCAGTACATCGGAGAAGGACCGGGAGATAGGAGGTTAAGATCCGCAAGTAAACGCCTGAGCCACTTAGTCTCTTTACTGCCTGTAGAAGCAGAAACGTATTCAGCTTCGGTTGTTGACGTGGCAATGCACCTCTGCTTCCTACTCATCCACAAGACAGGAGCACCATTCAAAAGAATAACGAGTCCACTCCGACTAAGTCGATCATCAACATCCCCAGCGTAATCAGCATCGACATAAACGATGGGCTGATGAGGAATTTTCTGTGAACAATAACAAAGAGCATAGTGAGTGGTTCCCCGTAGGTATTTGACTATTCGTATCACTGCCGTACAATGAATGCTCCTGAAATTGCTCGTATATTGAGCCACAGTTGAGACGGCTTGAGAGATATCGGGCCGAGACCACGTCTGGATGTAGAGAAGACTCCCGACACAACTTTGATATGGAAAATCACTAGTAGCTGGAGCATCATTGAGTAAGGGCTTTTGAAGTCTGACATTGGGATCCGCAGGAGAGTTGACAGGAGTTACATCGGAGAAACCATATTTTGCCAACATCGTTTCAATAAAACGAGCCTGGTCAACATAAATCGCCCGAGAAAGCCTGTCTCGTGTAATGTGAAGGCCGATATACATATCAGCAGCTCCAGTTGTCACATCAAAATGATCTTTGAGATAGAGCATCATATCGTTGAGACGAGATGAATCAACGCAAATAGCCAACCCGTCATCCACAAAAATGGTCGTTGCCAGCATAGGTTTGACAGTTGAGAAAAAAACGCAAGGATCAGCTGTGGATTGAACCAAGTCGTACCTCTTCAGAAAGGATGTAAACTTTTGATTCCACTGCCGGCTGGCTTGTTTAAGACCGTAGAGGCTCTTCTTGAGATGGCATACTTTACCCTCGCTTTTATGAAAATGAAAGCCCTCAGGTAAATCCATAAAAATGTCCTCCTTAAGATCGCCATGAAGGAAAGCTGTTTTGATATCAAACTGTATCATATCGCAGTCTTCAGTAGTAGCAATCGAAAGAAGAGTACGTATGCTATCAGCCTTTGCAGTTGGAGCGTAAGTTTCATCGTAATCAAGTCCATAGGACTGAGAGTAACCTTTTGCAACAAGCCTCGCTTTATAGCGATCAACAGCCCCATCAGCTTTAACCTTGACTTTGAAAACCCACTTGTTGGCAACTGTTTTCCTTCCCGGTGGTAAATCAGTAAGTAACCAGGTTTGATTCTGTAACAGAGAATCGATCTCTTCCTGCATTGCTACTTTCCATTTGGATGCTTCTGGCGATTTTAGAGCAGCCATATAAGTTCGGGGTTCTGATGGCAAAATAGCGGTTCTCGGATTGGATCCACGAGAACGAGCAATGAAAGCCAAAGAATCAGAAGTCTCCAAAACAGGAATCGTATCACGATAGATATCAGAAATAGGTCTTGTGCGAAGTACGATGTTCTCTGAGTCGGACTCGAGAGAATTAGAACTCATGGAAACAGGCACAATACTGGTAGAAGACTGATCGGCAGAAACCAAAGGTTGATATGCAACTAAATGGGCACTTTGACGAGGAGAAGGTTGTAAGGTATGCTCAAATGAAGAAACCGCTTGAGGAAAAATTCTCCCACTCTCTCCAATAGGACTGCTACTCCCAGTACCACAAAGAGGTAGAGAACTCTCACTGTCACAAGGAGCATCCATGTTGTCATCAGGAACATGAGGATTTGCCACATCTTGAGAACTTGTAGTGTTATCCATAAGAGTATCAGTTCTACTAGAAGAAGTAGAGGCCACCGTAGCATAAAGAGGAGATGAGTCATTGCAAGGACCTGAAGAGTGATGGTCTTCTGAAGTGTAATCGAGAATTTTAGAAAAAATATTCTCCAAAGTGGCACCAGATGGCTCCTCAGTCGAAAAAGAAGCATGGGAGTCCTCATCGAATATAACATCACGACTAGTGATTAATCGCCGCTTCTCGTAGCTCCAAAGGCGATAAGCTTTACTCGTTGAAGAATAACCTAGGAACATACACTCCCGTGACTTTCGATCAAGTTTCTTACGAAGCTGTTGAGGAACATGGACATAAGATAAACTTCCGAATATCCTGAAGTATGAGACAGACCCAGAGCCGATTGTTGTCAGCGATGGTGACAGACCAGCAATACTCCGGGATTTCCTGAAACTCCGTGAACCAATTCTTCTTATCGGTCATATGTTCACTAGCACCAGAGTCGGCAATCCAAACGAATTGATCAGCTGACTGGTTTGAAGCGCTTGCTGAGTAAGCATCACTCGATGAGGGAGAAAGCAAATCTTCATCAGAATCCGATGAGAGTAAACTGCTTGAGGTAACATGCGCTTGACTCGTCTTCTGACGGCTCTTTGCCTTGTATCGCTGAGGTTTGGTACGATTCTTAATAGGAGAATCAAAATCATCGTCACTTGCACCTTGCGGTTTAGTACACTCTCCTGCAAAATGTCCTTTCTCACCACAATTATTGCAATGAGATATGGCTTTGAGTTTAGCAAGTCGTTCGGCCTTCTTTCGTTTCTGCTCAGTGGTTAAATTTGATCGAGAAGAATAACGGCTGGAGGAACTTTGACTAAAAAACGCTTTCTCAGCCTGAATATCTGTGAGACCTGATCGCTCCTTAAGATGGTTCTCTCTCTTAACTAAACGCGATTGAAAACTCAAAAGAGTCTGATCTGCTAGAGGAACACTATTCCATGCGAGAAGAAGAGAGTCATAACTAGGCGGTAATCCACACTTGATTTTACTGAGGATCTGGCGCTCTGTAATAGCTTGACCTAAATCGTTAAGTTGCCTTGCTAGCTTCTGCACCTTGCTAACGAAAACAGCAAGGGATTCTGACTCGCCTAACTTGCAACTGTAATACTTCTCTTGCAAAGAAATTATGCATTCCTCAGAATGTAACTGATGATATGCTGCCAATTGTTGCCACATAGCATGAGAGGTTGAACAATGGATGACCTCATCACGATAGCGGTTAGAAATTGCAGAAAGAATGGTAACGATGGCTTGCTTATCGCGTCTCTCCCAGCGAGCCTTATCGTCATCAGTAATGCATGTACTCTTCTGCTCAATGCCGCTCACAATGTTAAAGAGATCACAAGACTGAAAGATAAATTGCATATGCATCTTCCAGGTAGGAAAATTTGAGCCATCATAACGCTCTACACAGGTTGTGTCCTTACTGACTGATCGCTCATCAAGATCTGCCATGCTTAGGTGACTTCTAACAAAAATACAGGACTATCTCTCAAAGTAAAGAAACACAACGCCGAAACTATTGCAAAATCAAGAAACAAGCGCTCTCTGTGGTTCTAAGAACAAACTAAAGGCCCATAACCTATTGAACAAGAATACCTGACTAATTTATACACCACTCACACGATCACACAGGATATAAAACTCTCTAACAGATGCCAGGCCATTTCATGCTCTGGACACATCTCTTTTATTGCGAAGCACAGACAAAACAACAACACCTCTCAGGTGTCCGAGAACTGTAGAAGTACACCACACGAGAGTGACGACTTGATATGCCATCTATGTGTGTTGTACATAAGTGGTCCGTTCACGCTCTATCTGCCTCCACAGGACATGCACAACTATCTAGGACAGTGGTACATGTTGTACGCTGACAGACTAAACTAGGATTGTCGTACATGTGCCCGACTGACTTACTAGATTATGATCACAGATTACGGCACAGTTTGTACATCGTTGCTACTCACTAATGTTGCAATGTACATCTATGCTACATCACCAATAAGCTCCAAATCGCACCGGACAACCAAGAACCGCATCCTATCAACTGAACCAACACAACGAATCTACTGCTAAAGTTCAATCACTGAATCGAGCAAATTCGATCCCGGACGAAACTGAGTGAGCTTGGCTCAGCTACTCTTACGATATCAGGAATCGCTAAACCAGGTCGTTTCGTGAGAAGGAAGCCTGCAAACAGAGTCCGCGGAAGTTCTGGAGGACTTGCACCGAGCAGTTGTCGACTACGACTTGGACATGCAGAGAGGCCTGTTGGAGACAGGGACTGTGAAACATCCGACACCAAAGCCACAAACCAAGTTGGCATTTGGCGCGCTTCAACTAAAATCTTTCACTTGAAGGTGATTTCAATATCTGAACGTTATCATGTTCAAATATGACACCATACATGTAGAATACATCACCATTTTGTAACTTCTCAGTTGTGTAGTAGGTGCAATAGGGATGTGAATTTGAAATGTCATGTGCCATTGGATTGGGCTTTTGTGACTATTGTATTACATCAGTTCTTACAGCTTGTTTGTCAAATACACAGAAAACATCATGTTACAACCCAAAAGTGGTTTCCTGGTAATCCTTGACACCCTGTGCATATCGGATAGAAATATTTGGTGGCTGCCTGAGCATGCAGCTCATGTCTAGTGTAATCAGTGGATATTCGGCTGTCACATGATGCACGTTCCATGAGAATTATCACAATGCTCGTGGCTTTTGCTCGGTGATCGACCTGTAACAGGAGTCACCGAAGGCGAGTTTCAGGTGCTTACCACATGTTTGAGCCTTTCCTGAAAGTCATTCCAGAAAAGGAAAAGGAGAGGCAAGATTAAAATTTGGAAGTGAATCAAGTATGAGAGATTCTCAATCTTTTTCTTTGTGTACTACACCAATGAAATGCAAGAGTAGGAACAGGAATCAAGCTTCTTCAGCCCTACCCAATGCAAGCCAAAGCTCCCCCCAGTACAGTTAGCTTCCTCTAATACACTAGCAGCCTTGTTTGAAATTCCAAAATTTGTTAGCTGTAAGGACCGCTTCATACTTGGAGCATTTTTTACAGTGCACAGGGTTGATGTTTTTGAGAGAAATATATGTGTTTCTTTCTTTCAAATTTCCAAGAGAGAAAACTTTCTTGAGTACACGCAACCAAAGGTTTGAACACCCTCTTGAGCTCGCTACAAAAATGTAAATATCCTTTCTACATGTAACTTAGAGATATTGTTTCCAACTTCCAAAATTTCTCCCTGGTACTTCCAAATAAGGAATAAACAATTGTTTCAACTGTTCGGACTTACACTCCATAAGAAATTGCACATTGAGGAATTAATACATATGTTTGCAATATGAACCTCTCTTCCTTGCACAATTGTCTTCAAAATGTTACAATGTACCTCCAAGTCTACCTCATAAAATTTAGGAGGGAAGCCTAGTGTCTTGTACAACTCAGAGATACAAAATGTAGACCTTGTGTAGTGTAAAATTTGACACCAAGTACGTCAAAGTTATGCTGGTCCTCTTCAGGTACAGATGAATGAAGTAATCTTTTGTGACTTCAAACACTCTAATTATCATTCCATTCTTACACTTGAAGTATATGGAAATTCGTAGACATGCTTTTTTATTAGTCTAAATCAACATCTCACGGATAAAAGTTGAAATGGTATTATTTGGTTTCCTTTCCCTATTCTTTGCACTATGTGAGTAATTTAACCCGTAAAGGACCAAACGTCCCCCCGGGTCATTTTGGATTTTGGGCATGTACCTACAATTCGAAAAAAAATCCTTTTTTAATCAACTTTTTTTTCAAGATAGAATCTGATAAGAGCTTTGTGGAGATATTTCTTTATTTGTTTTTGGATTTGTGGTTTGAAAGTTAGTACCACTTAAAGCCAAAAGTGGGACTTCGGGCACCTCCAAAAATTTTGACAAAAGTTTCTATTGACATTGAGATTTTTCACACATGTAAAGAATATTTCCTTATTTGGAAATTTTCAAAAAAAAATCTTGTCTTTAGTGTAAAAAGGCATTTTATTCCAAGTCGAACATTTTCACTCATTCTCGGGCAACGGGGGAAAAAAACTTCATCTTTTCTACATAGAACCTAGAGATCTTCATATTTTTCACTTTTTTTTTTTTCAACAACAATATATGGTGAAAACCTTCTAATTGACCGTTCGGATTATCATTTGACTACGTACGTAGTTCACAAAAGAATAAAACGTGAAATGGCAATTTTTGAACCTCCACTCCTTGCACACTTGTTTTGAATATGCTACACTCCTTTTTTACCTCTAAAAATTGGTGTGTTGGGAAATAACATCATGCTTAAGACAATGGTAAAAGATTTAGACCTTGTACAATGCAAAAATTTGATACAAAATGAAGTCAAAGTCAGCTGATCTACTCAACGCAGGGATGAAAATGAACCATTGTTTTGACTTTAAACACTAAAATCTATCAATCCGTGCGGTGGATTGCAACCAAAATTTGATGGCATGTTTATGTGGAAGTCTATTTTAAGATCTTACGGTTGAAAATCAGAAATTCACTTTAAAATGTGATTTTCATGTCTCTTTTTGACAGTGGCAGTTTTGGACTGGTTTTAGAGCGAATTAGGTCGTGGTCCTTTAGGGGTTAACCCCTAAATTTCTTTGACAATTTCACACCAAAACCACTTCAAAACTGCTCATTTAAGTGCAATGAGTCCATTCTCTTCCTGGCGTTTAGTGGATCATTAGACTTTGTCTTCAGTTGGTGTCAAATTTTTGCACTACACAAGGTCTAAATTCATTTCTATCATGTTAAGCATGATATTAGCTCTTTGTACTCCAATTTTTAAAGGTAGAAAAAGGATGTAGCATATTCAAAAAAATTGTGTACGGAGTGGAGGTTCAAAAAATGTCAATTTGTGTTGTAATTTTTTATGAACTTAGTATGTTTTAGAATGAGAATCCAAATGGTCGATAAGAAGGTTTACACCACATAATGCTGGGAAAAAACAAAAACTATAAAATATGATGATCTCAAAGTTTTATTTGAAAAGAAGAATTTTTTTGGTATCTTGCCCGACAATGTGCGATAATGTGTGAAAATGTTTGACTTGGGTTTATATGCCTTTTTCCACTAAAGACAAGAGATTTTTTTTGACAATATGAAAGGAAATCATATTATTAGCTCATATGGAGAATCTCACATTCAATAGCGTGTCCTAGAAAAAGTTTTGGAATCGTCCGACTTGCCTGCTCTCCTCATTTGAGCTTCAAAACCCTATAACTTTTTTATTAAATATCGGAAAAATTTGAACTTACACAAAGCTTTTAATAATGTCCATCTACAAAGAAAATTGATATAAAATGACACCATAGGAACCTGCCGAAACCTTCTAGAGTCCCTCGGGGGATCCTTGGAAATTAAGGGGTTAAAAACTATTGGTAATTAAACACTTAGCTAAGGAACTTTCAGGGTCCAGATATAATATGCCATAGAACATAAAAACAAAAGTTTGGCCTCTCCTACTTACAAAATAAGGCAGCGAAAAATACCTTGTTTTGCACCATCAATCAGAAGTAAATCAATCATAGTTTAACCCCTAAAGGACCAAGTGTCCAAAAAGGGCTTTTTGAAAGTTCGGTCAGGTTCCTATGGTGTCAATTTCCAACATTCCACTTTGAAATTTTTACTATAGAGAGAAATTACCAAGAGCTCAGTGGGAAAACAATTTTTTCCTAAATTGGACATTTGATGAAAAAGTTATAGGGTTTTGAATTTTAAATGGGGAGGGCGGGCACCTCGGGCACCTCCAAAAACTTTTGATAGGACACTCTATTGAAAGTGAGATTTTCATTACTTGCAAGTAATATTATTTCCCTTCATATTGTCAATAAAAAGTTCTTGTCTTTAGTGAAAAATAGCATACCAACCCAAGTCAAACATTTTCACACATTGTCGCTCATTGTCGGGCAAGGTACCAAAAAAACTTCTTCTTTTCCACATAAAACCTAGAGATCTTCATATTTTTCACTTTTTATTTTTTCCACAACAATATGTAATGTAAACCTTCTTATTAATCATTCAGATTGTCAATAAAAAACATATTAAGTTCAAAAAAAATTAAAGTGTGAATTAACAAATTTTGAGCCTCCACTCCTTGCACACTTGTTTTGAATATGCTACACCCCATCTCTACCTCTAAAAATTGGTGTGTAAGGAGCTAACATCATGCTTAACAAGATGGTAATGGATTTAGACCTTGTGTAGTGAAATTTTTTGACACCAATTGAAGCCAAGTCTGCTGATCCACTAAACGCAGGGAAGAAAATGAACCATTTGATTGACTTCAAACACTATAATCTTTCAATCCATGCGGTCAAAGTTTATGAAATTTTGAACATGTATTACTTAATAAGCCTTTATTGAGATCCTACGGTCAGAACTAAAAATCAAAGTTTTTGTTACCCTCTTTATTCATTGCACTAGAATCCATTAATTTTGAAGTGTTTTTGGTGTAAAACTATCACGGTACCTTAGGGGTTAAACTTGTTATTACAACTTAAGAAAAATAGTGATGGTGATTTATCATTTCAGTTCAATTCAAATACCTTGCTTGCAAATTACTTTTGTACATAATCTATTCACAATGGAGAATGTCCAAAGCTTTTGGAAAATTGAAAGATTTGATTAGGTAATGCCCATGTAATACCTATGTGATACCCATGTAATGCTTAGGTGATATCCATTATGCCATAGTCACCCTTTAGCAGAGTGTGACATTCCACCTCTGCTTCTCAAGTTTCCTTCTCTTTTCGATATTTTAATTTTCTCAAATTATCATTTGAACTATTTCATCCATTTTTAACAAAATTACTTTGAAATTTAATCTCTGATTTAAGATTGGTAACCTCAACTTTTATTGGCTCCCAATTGGTCTTGCTCACAAATTGGTACACTCTTTCAATCATACTACAGTGACCATTCTACAGAGATACTATTAGAAATTAAAATGGACATGTAAACACAATATTCAGAAAAACGTCGTATTTGCATGTGGCAATTTAATGATATGGTATTGATATATTAGCCTTCTGAATTGATGTCATTTTTTTTTCAAATCTTTGTTTCCCCTCATAGAAGAAGTCATGAAATGGTTAGATGTTAGAGCCGCTTCACACTATGCCCAAGTAGAGTGACCGTCCGTCAGCATGAGTGGCCAAACTATGGCAAGAGGTCAAACTTTTTTGCCAAAAAAATACATTAAATAATTTAGATTGAAGGTTTGGCCGGTCGTGGTGTGAAGCCCCAAAGGCCAAGTCCAAAGTCCAAACCCCATATCATTACGCCAAAAAAAGTGAGCCCAAAAAAATCAGCCAAAAAAATTAGCCAAAAAATTCGGCCTCTTTCATCTGACGGTCCAGGACTTGTCAGTTTTTGATTATTTTATTAAAAAATTTGATAGCCTCTCGATAGTAGTTTGGATCCACTATAATGGGCAACCCAAGTTTTGCTCAAGAGGTCGTCGCTTTGGCGCCAAATCAGCCCAAAAGTGATGCCATGTAGGACGACGGCCTTTAGAGTTTGGGCACAAGTGTGTAGGCCCAAAGTCCGGACTTTGGCCATTCTAGCAATCTCATTGGTGGAAATCGACGGCCACTCGACTTGGTCACCAAGTGTGAAGCGGCCCTTAGATCCAACAAGTATTTATTTCAATAATTAAAAACTTTGATTTTCTAAGCAAATGGCCACATTCTCATCCCCTTGTTGTTGCAAGAATTTTTCCTTATCCTACACCCCTCCATTACTTTTGATTTTTGGTGTGCAATGACCTAACATAAGGTAGAATATATTCGATAAACTTCATGCAATGTGTAGTGATAAAATATGCCATTTTTTTGAGTCAAAGTACGTTGAGCGTGTCCGTGTAGGAAAGAACTAACAATATTGCGCCCTCAAATTACATGTATTTTACAATCCTGCCCTTAAAATCGACGAAATATTTTGGATGTCTTTTTGTAGTACTAAACTTTGAGATCCTACGATTGAACGTATAAAAAGTTGTTTGGATTAGTCTAATCAATCGAGGGGCATCACCAAGATTAGAACTTGCAATTACCATAGATAGCCATGGGCTATCGATTTAATAAGCAAGCATCTTTGGCGTCTTTTTCTCCTTACTTCTTGTTGTTTGGAAGGCATCCGGTGTTACCGAAGCCCTTTCAGGCAGATGTTGACACTGTGTTGGCTAACATGGACAATCCAGAGACGTCGGCTCAAGTGTGTAAGCAACGTGCGGATTTATTCACGCGGGTAATGCCTATGGCATTGGAGAATCTCTCCATTGCTCAACATCAGGATTTGTTGCGCTATGCTACAATACGGGGTGGAGGCTATTGACCGCAAGTGCGGCGTTTTACTCCTACAGATTATGTGTACTTGGAGCAAGGAGCGCCCACCACCTTGTATGTGACGGTGGGAAGAGTAATCTTAAAAGTTCGCGAGGTAAAAAACTCAAGAGTGTTATTGTTGGAGGGTCGTGATGGTAGGTGTGGAAGGATCACACGCCCAATTGCGTGCCTTGCCATTTGCCACACATTGATGGCACGGTACACCTTAGGCTTTCTCATATCTCTGCCGGAGTACGATGTCGTTTATGTGGTAGTGCCAAACGGGCAGCTACAATGGTCATTTGTGACTTATGTTCTACGGGGTGGCATCTAGAATGTCTCACCCCACCTCTTTTAGAGGTACTAGTGGGTCAATGGTCATGTCCACAGTGTTTAGCACATTGAGAGTCTATGTAAAAAAGGCCTAGCCATTCATAAGCGTTGGAGGTGACTACAATGGGGCTCTCATTGCACTCGGCCTATCCCTTGTCTCTATAGTGTGTTAGTATCATTTCAATAAGTCGACTTGATTTCTCTGGACTTAAAAGGTTTTCATGATTGATCGTTATTCCAGTTTACGTAAATTGTGGGTTTGCCAGTGTGAAAGGGGCTTTAGCACGGGCAAAGTAGGCCAGTACAGGGGTCCATGTAGACCAATTACTAAATGTTGTGGTCTGGGTATTTATTTCTTTTTCTTAGCCTAAGTTGCTGAGTGGTTAATAGTTTCTTTTGTGAACTATTGATTTCATTATTAACGGAGATAACGGCCATGGTTTAGTCACCATTGCTCCGGGTTTGTTGCTCATTGTGCGCTCTCACCTTTTGGCACGATGTTATCTTTGCACGATGTGTTTGTGCACAAAAAATCGTAAATCGTGGCAGTAATCTATGCAACATCCTGTACACCTAGTTTCCAGATGGCAAATTGAAACCCTAAATTATGTCCACTTCACATTACCTTATCAGCTTGTCCATTTTACATCCCTTTAATCTTGTCCAGAAAGCATGAGAAAACAAACAGTCTTAAACGCCTGGCACACCTAAACCATGATAATATCAACCATAAATGGCATTTAGACATTCAATTGAAACCTGAAATGCGTAGGACAACATGCCCATATAAAGAAAGTGCACAAGTAACATACCAAGAAAATGAAGCAAGCCCACCCACACTCACAAAACATACCAAGAACGTGGAGGAACACATGGAGAAAATCGTAAACCCTAATCACCTCAAACCTTGCCATTTGCCCACAAATTAGAGGCGCCCAATTTTGAATCCAAATTAGTTTATGGAGGAAAGAGGAAGTTGAGCAATCCTTTGTCAGGGACATTGAAGTGGGATTGATGAGAGAGACGGTTAGTCTAGCGGATGTGAATGAGGGCGGGCAAACTTGAAACGGGTGGGGGACCCCGGCGGGCGGGAGCCAGCCTGGCGGGGCGACGACGTGGCAGGATCCGCCATTGTGGCGCTCAAGGACGTGGAGCGCAACAACGTGGGGGGGCGCCACCGTGACGCGACAGGCATGGATAGCGGGCAGGTGTGCCAGGCTCGGGGGCCAATACATCCACTCCACCACACCTCACAAGCGACCCACGCTTGACCGCGGTTGATAGGGCAATCCAACTCCCAATGTCTTGGAATTAAACCTAGTAAAGCACAGAATATGCTTATGTGGTAAGTAGACAACCTGAAAGGGGTTGCATCATGAACCATATGTAAGGTAAGCCTCCCCATAACCAACAAAAACCCATAGCCAACGCCTATAAAATTGGGGTATATCCAACCCTCTTCCAACCCATTACCACCAACTTAGCTCCAAATGGAGGTTTGCTATTAGTCAAGACCCTTACTTTTGGTTGTTAGTTATGGGAGGTACCTACTGCTGGCCACCCACTAAACATGCTTGCACAGTTTGAAAATTCATGACTAATTTAGTTTTCATTGAAAAATTATGAAATCACTTGGGTTGGAATTGTAATTCTATTGGCTATCACTGAAAAATAACAGTATAATTATCTCCTCTCTCCATATATACACATTCCTTAACTTGTCGGTTTTAGGGGGGCTTACCTTAACAAGTTCTCAAGGTGCAAGGCTTCAATCAGAATCAGCACTGCTTGCTGTCGAACATGCTCAACACATCTTGCTGCTTCTGGAGAAAATGCACGCCTCTCTCCATGGCCACTACCAAAGAGGGTGGCCTGCATAACTCAAAAATAACCAACTAAGATATCCAAACAGAAGAGACGCTAAAATAAAATAAAACTAAATTATAAATAGAAGATCACCACCCCCAACTCTTTTAACTTTTGCAAATAAGTTCTTCAAAGGAACTCAACTAATTGCAGCTTTGCAGATTATATCCGAAAGCAACTTAGCAGTTCCTTAAAACGGGATGCTTTGCAGGAATTTAAGGGTTCATAATACAAAAGAAAGAGATTGCTCAGTACACTAAAATTTGCATTTAGTGTAGTAAACACTAAATATGAACACGTACACTAACTGCAAACCATGCAATTAGTGTAGTGATAGAATACTATACTAAATGTCAACTACTACACTATTTGTGAATTCTATTAAAAATTAGAATATGTTTTCTTTTACTTATGCACATTTAGTGTATCTATAGTACAAGAAGATTCTTGGCGGCTAGTGGGTGGTTGATTGGGTGGTTGATTGGAGCTCACATTAATGACATTGGTGGCTAAACACTAATTGCCAACTTATTCACAAATGGTGTACTAGGGTAAGTACACTAATCGTGTCACTACACTAAATGCAAATTTTAGTGTAGCAGACTTTGTTCCAGAACAGTCTCCTCGGCCTAAAATACTGTGTATATTTTTTTTTTTTGAAAAAAAACAAACCAGGTTTGATTGCAAAAGGTCACCAGTACAGACACGTGCGCCAGTTCCGGCTACACCAAGGACTCAAGACTCAGGACTAACGTGAAACTCTCTGACCCAGACAATGTGATCACCTTGAATGCTACAGAGCAACTCGTGGCAATCCCAAGAATACTGTGTACCAGGGGTTTTTTTTTGGCGACCTGGAGCCACAAAGCGATTTTTTATTTCTAGAAATAGAATATTCCCAAAAAATTGGGAAATTTTAAGATTTTACAACGCCAAAACTTCATTGATGGCCGTTTGCATATCGCCATTTTGCTACTAATGAACAATGGGGACTCCAACTTGTCACCAAAAAGAATGTACAAATCTATGTTTACAGAGATAAATTCTCCAAAATGTATATTTACGGAGCAAATTTGGTTTTGTATGGTTTCTAGAGAAACTTTGTGTTGCCAAACTTGCGGTCGTCAAAAAGTTTGTGTCGCCACTCTGGTCAAATCTGGCTAAAACTCTGAAACCAAAAAAAAAAAAGGCTGTTGTGTACTCTCGATCTTGAGTCATCAAGTGAACAATCAGTAAACGCCTTTCCTTGCACATAGAATAAAGTAATGAATAGTTCTGAGCGTATTAGGAATCACATGATTACCAACAGAAAAGCAGTTGGTGTCACTTGTCTTAAAATAGATTTACAGTACCCATCTGCAGCTGAAATATTGGAGCTCATAGACATTTCATGAAGGTAACGCTCCCATACTTCCAGACTCCAAAACTATCATGCAATCTGAGCATTTAAGTTGGGGCTGAACAGCAGCTAAGCGAACTTTTAAGTTGACGAGTGTCTGTCTTCAAAACCACCTTCCAAAAGTTGCTTAACCTCCGAAGACATGGCCTTGAAGGAGCTCAGCATTTCACCCTCATCCGCCACTAAGTATGCAAAAAAACACATATTACTTAAAAGTACAATGAGAAAAATTCCTTCTATAACAGTAAAGGTATATAGCAAAAAATTGTCAGAGATTGCACATTAATGCAAAATTTTGAAACCAAACAATCTTTTAAACAACTTCAAAACGTTGCACTTCGAACATACTCTGAAACGTAAGCAACAGCCCGGTGCACTTCAGGAGACATTGGCGCTCACACAGTAATGCATTGTTATTTGCATTGTACCGGATGATGTTCAAAGGGTAGGTCAAGTTGAGGCTTACCGTACACGTCTGATTGAAACCTAACAAATCACAGCCCAAACGCTTGAAATGTCATTGTTCCTAGTAAAAAGGACAACGTCCACTATGCAACAAATTTGATCTAAGCAAACTAGACGAGACTAGTGGTGTAGACCAAGTAACCTATCCAATCACAGATGTAATTTTACAAATCAAGTAAAGGCAGTAGAAACTAAGAGCCACTCACAGCCTGCAGAAATGCTCTGCCGGCAGAGAATGGAACCAGAGCTCCTGACTCTATGTACCTAGACAACAATATATAAGCTTGCACCTCATACAGAACCTGCATCAGAAAACAACACACTTTAAGATAGCCCTCATCAACTAAGGTGCGAAGACCTAAAAGAGAAATCTTGGTACTATCAATCTCTCGGTTCAGATGCTTACAGCTATTCGGCAAGATTTCCAACTCCAGCACAAAACTCGCCAGGGTTTAAGGCTCAGGGTTTAAGGTCAACCTCATTCCGAATCAAATGATAAAACACAGCCGATTACTCTCTCAATCAGATTTAAGTGACTACAGCTCCAAACTGAATTCCTAAACCTCACTGCAGAAGAGTAAACAGCCAATTCAACCGCGGGGAAAAAAAAAAAAAACATCAATACGCTGTAACATTACCCTCGCAACGGAGAGAGAAGCACGTTAGATAGGGCAACGGTTCGTAGCACCTAAGAAACTAGGTGGCAGTAATTTTTTAAAGGATGAGAAGGGGATGGAGCCATCTCCAAACCTACGTTTAGAAAAAAGGAAGGAGGTAGGTTGTGGGCGGAAATGGGGGAAAAGTGCTTGTCTCCCCCCTTTCCAATTATGTATGATAGGTAGGTGGCGCCCATGTGTCCCATGTGTCCCATGTGTCCCTTGTGTCCACTAAATATGGTTTATAATTTAAAATCTACTAGTTGAGGTGGCATGTGCATATATGGAAGATGCCGCCCATTCTTCCAAAATTCTCCAAATAATGAATTATATACTGAAAATCCCAAGTAAGGATAGATTTTTTTTATTTTTAAAAATAAACTCTAATTTAGCCATCACCACATTAAATAAAACCGCTAATGTGGGGTCAGATCTGTGCTATAAAAATTGGATAGGGTATTGACAGGGGAGTTGTGATGGAGCTGTCAGTATCCTATCCTGTACAATCTTCATCCACGTTCAATTTAAAGCTTAGGATTGTAGAATATCACATATTAGGGTTCCTTGTTCACACACTACAACTTTAGGATTCTAAATTGAGGTTGTGCGATTTATAATTTGGGGTTTTCATTATAATGCTCACTACCTTCATGTTAAATTTTAGTAAATGCAAAGTACTTCAAACTCGCTCTAAATATTTAAACCTACTTTTAAATAAAAGATAAATTAATAATCTATATATAAAGTATTCCATTTTATTATGAATACAGATTTTTCATTCAGTAGGTTTTTAAGTTTGAATGATAAAATCCATGTTCTTATAATTAATTTATTTCACTTCAATTTTTTGGACACATTCTCAAATACCAAAATTTTAATAGAACTATTTATACTCTTACACGATGTTCGTTCAATCTTTTTTTCTTTTTCCCTTTGTCCTTTTATTTTTCTTTTTTCCCTCCATTCACTTTGCTATAAAATGAAAGTATAACTATTTATACTTTGACACTTATTTCATTCAATCTTTTTTTTCTTTTACTCTTTTTCCTTTTATTTTTCTTTTTTCCCTCCATTCACTTTGTTTTAAAATTTAAAGCAAACTAATTATACTCCTACACGTATTTCGTTCAATCTTTTTTTTCATTTTTTCTTTTTCCTTTTATTTTTCTTTTTTCCCTCCATTCACTTTGCTTTAAAATTTAAAGCAAATTATTTATACTCCTACACGTATTACGTTCAATCTTTTTTTTCATTTTTCCTTTTTCCTTTTATTTTTCTTTTTTCCCTCCATTAGCTTTGCTTATAAGTTTTAAGCAAACTATTTATACTCATACTCCTACACGTATTTCGTTCAATCTACATTTTTCTTTTTCTTTTTCCTTTTATTTTTCTTTTTTCCCTCCATTCACTTTGCTTATAAATTTTAAGCAAACTATTTATACTCCTACACGTATTTCGTTCAATCCACATTTTTATTTTTTTTTACTTTTCTTCTCTATTAACTCAACTTTACAATTCAACTAAAATTATTTATACTATTACACATATTTCCTTCAGTCCTTTTCTTTCTCTTTTTTCCCTCCGTTCACTTTGCTTTAAAATTTAAATAGAGCTATTTATACTCTTACACGTATTTCGTTCAATATTCTTTTGCATTCATTTTGTTAAATTGTTGGAAATTGTTGTACCATCCTGGACTAATTAGGTGTATTAGAATAAAACATGATAGTTATAGGTTTTAAAAAAATTCTAAACAAATTTTTTAAGTAGAGAAATATACTCGTTCAATTCCCTTCAATGCACTTCAGTGTTATTCAAAACTTCAAACAAATGCAACATTCTAATACCTAATTTGCTTACTACATCTCCATGGTGTTCTCCTTCAAGGAATGAGTTCCCTAAAAAAGTGGATCTCAATTTTTGAACAACATCCCCAAGTTCTCTTCTACATCTTTCTTTTGGAGGAGTGTGGTGCACCTCAATACCATTGTGAGAGTCCATTATTCTTTCAATCATCCATGCTTTCTTGATGAGCATTCCAAGGTAATGTATGCTTACTCTAACTTTGCTTTGTTTATTGCTTAAGTAGCTTCATTCTCCTCAAATATATCAAATTTTCTGCGGATCTATATGATAGGGTATTGTCAGGTTTTAGGGTTCGACTTAGAACAATTTTTTGAATCTTTCTTTACTAGGAGTAGTACAAACTTCATGGTTTGAACTATGTTTCATGGTCTATTGCTCAACGGTTTCATCGTCCTAAATCTTCAATAAATGTGGATAGGGTACTGTCTTTGCATTGTGAGAATCCATTTATGCCTGCTTCAGCCAATGGTCGTAGACTGCGACCATTATACTGAGATAGGATACTGACAGAAGAATATGTAAAATCGTGCTCTTCCATGACGTGCATATTTTTTGTCGAGGTGTTTCAGGATTTCAATATGGCACAATTATGGGCCATACAAGATCCTCCAAAGTCCCCCTTCTCTTATCATGACTTGATTTGGAGAGATTGTGTGCGGAAAGGAAAAGACATTGTGAAGACTTGTAAGCAGGCACAGATTCCTACATCACGGATTAAAGAGTTCCTCATTGGAGAGCGCTTACTTCAAGATGGGATTGAGTGGGACAAGTGGAAGAATGAACGTGGCATTGTTGATGGCCATCCAAAGCCAAGGTTGGACATGCATAAGGGGCATAGATAGTAAGACATACTATCCATCTTCGTTTTAATTATTGTGTTTTCTTTGCAACTATCTTCTCTGCCATGGATTAAGTGTTCCGTGTTCATGAATGAGTAATGCTTCTAGTTGAAGTCATCATCCATATTCCCTCTGTTGATGGTCCACGGTATCATCACGCACTATTACTTATATTATGGTGCCATATTTGCAGCTATAGGTGTTCCTATGGCCCCAAAGATCATCGTGACAACAAAGACATACGAGCCAATCACAAGCGTGGATGCTATGCCAATTTCTCGATCAAGCAAGAATATATTGAAAGGGATGCTTCTACAATTTCTTACTATCATATGAAGTATACAAGGTTAGATGGCTCGGTTGCGCATGGAGAAGGGGATAGGAGCTCCGACTCACGCGCATCAAGAGTGGCCCCTCGAATCTCTGAGGTAGCAAAGGTGTTCATTTGGAACCGTCTTGATGCTGGATTCACAACAAAGCAGATTTTTGACGAATACTTGAGGGTTTGGCAAGAAAGGAAGTGCCATGGAGAATTAATGCGGAGAGATGACTACATGACAATGGATAACATTCGAAATCTCGAGAAATGTCATGCAAAGGGAAAGTGGAAGCGGGCCAATAATGAAACGGAGAGTGTTTCATCTTGGATAGAATCAAATCGCGAATCTGTCTTCATAAATCAATGGGCAGGTGAAGTTTCAGGTATTCCAGAAGACCAACAAGAACCTTTTATTTTGGGAATTCAAACCCCCTATCAACTTGAGGTAATGGTTTGTTTTGGTGATAAGAACGCAATTTCGTTGGATAGCACATTTGGGACATCTAGAGTCCGATATTACTTGTACACATTCCTTGTGTATGACAACCAGCGTAGTGGTTTTCCGGCGGCTTGGGTTATTACCAATCGTGAGACAGAGTCTTGCATCACAATGTTCATGAAGGCCATGAAGGAGCGACTTCTACAACAATGTCCGACCTTTACACCAACATGCTTTGTGGTTGATGATAATGATGCCACTCATAACGCAATACAGTATGTATTTTTCTACGTTCCTCTATCCAATTATGTATATAACTTTTGAGTCTTGATTTTGTTTTGTGAGCAACGGATTTATAGTTTATAATGTCTTTCACTAGTAATCTATGAGAATGTTATTGTGCAGGACCGTGTGGAAAGAAGCAAACATCCGAATCTACTTATGTTTATGGCATGTTTTGAAGAATTGGAATCTCAGGGCCAACGAAAAGATGAGGACTCATGAGGATGCCCGACATTTGGCATACTATGGAATGAAACAAATTATGTACATGTCAATAAATTTCCAAGAGAGTGAGGAACATTTTATAGGACGAGCAACCGAAGTGGTTGTTGATCTCTTTGACACGGTTGGGGATGTCGGAAAGTTATTTGAAGACTACATATGGACGTACTATTGTCAATTTGGTATTTTTTAACTTCTCAATATGTGTTTGTTTGTCCGCACGTTTGGATACGATATTGACAGGGATAGAGCAATAGTCCCTGTCAATACCTTATCTCAAAACTTAAAATTACCTTCTCCTCATTGATTTGTTTTCCAGATATGTAGCATAAAACAATGATTAGGGTATCTACAATTGACTTCCTCCTTATGTAATAATCAAACATACTAATTATATAAGTTTATATTGCTTGCATATAGGGATGTGGTTGAAGGGTTTACGCCGTCGTCGACATAGTGGGGCGGACACAACGGGACACATTGAATCATACCATGGAGCTTTGAAGAGATGGTTGAAATTGGATCGACGGGGTACTCAAGGACGACGCTTGGATTGGATGATAGTAAAGTTGATTGAGAGTGTTGAGAGACACTATGAATACCGATAGGAGTTAAAGAACCTTGGATTTGTGAAGAACAAAGTCATTGCCGAGATTGTGAAGAAGAGTGTCATTGCTGCAAAGGAGATCAAAGATGACAATATCATTGCACCCACTGAGGATGGTACAATGTGGCAAGTGTAGAGCACTGTGGACAACACAATTTGGTACTCGGTAGCTTCTCCTTGCATTGAGTATGCTTGTTGTAATTGCGAGTGGTCAATTCGTGGGAATTTTTGCAAGCAACAAGTTGCTATTCTCTTAACGTTTGGAATAAGTACGGATACAATTATTGAATTTTGTGGTATATGGTACGGGACAAATAGAGGTGGGGTGCTTGCCATGTTTGAGGCTTGTAATATCCCTGATGCCACTGACCCTTTTGCAAATGTAGACGACGATGGGGGTTTTATTGAAGAAGGTCCAGAAGCGGAGAGGCCAAATTGGGAGGACCCAACCCAAGTATGGCCTGAGGACAATGATGAGGCTGACACTCCGTTTGAGGATACGGACGCCGAACGATTATTTAAAGTCATGCGTGAATTCAAGAAGGGCACAAAGGAGATGGAGGAAGTTATGATGGAAGGAGGGGTTGCTTTAGCCGAGCATGGGATGGCTGAGTTGAGACTTCTTGTGGCAAAAATGAGGACCTTGAATGTCAATGGTGCTAATGCCCGGTTGCATCCGCATACTAGTTTCACTATTGTAGACAATGGATTACCCAATCAGATTGGTAGACAACCTGATTGGTTTGAACGGATGACACGCAACAAGCGTCCTAGGAGAGACACCCACAATGTCTAGTTTCATGTGTGGCGAATTTATTGAAAATAATATAATTTGTAATGATTAGTCAACAATGTCGAATTTCGTATTCAGTGAAATGGCTTCATGAAGTGAACTGAAACTTTTATAAAATAGAAATATACTTGTTAAAGTTTCAACTTCATGCGCTTCATATGTTCAATTGCGTAAATTGCTCATCATTGGTCGTATTACAAAAAGGTTCTCTCAACATTTGGTACATATTGATTTGCCATATAGCAGCAATCAATCACATACAGAATCCATTGTAATCCCACCAATCCAGTTACAAAAATCCGAATATAAGAAACCATATTACCGGATAGGGTATTACAAACCGCAACCCAAAATCCCTGTCAATACCCTATCCCAGTACGGTTGCTTATATAGAATACAAAACATCACCTCATGAGAACCACTAGAACGCGGCCCTGACGACCAATTGTGCTTCCACCTTCTCCTTCACATACTTGAGCTTATTAGTCTTGTCTGCCCACCTGGAAAAAAATACGCATAATGGCATAGAATTAAGAATTGATGATAGATGTAATTACAAGTATACATATTTTACAAAATGTACATTGATTAATGAGTTAGAGACTTACTCAGCATGCTTCCAACGAGACATAGCATACTTTGCTAAAGCGAGGTAGGCTGAATTCCTATTCTTAACGTTAGCAGGCTTTGTCCAATTGCCGCCCAAGTCCCAACCCCCCCTCAAGGGAGCCATGTACTTCTCTCGCAAGCTCACAATCAAATCGTGTGCCTCACGATTTGATTTAAATCGTCCAAATACACCCGGTGAAATAGGAGCGCTCTCCCAACTGTCAATGCCAAAAAACTTGAGAGTATGGTCCATAAACAACTTGGCCAAGGTTGGGGGGTCTTTGATACCTTGAAATTCTTCAATTCATTACGTTTTTTCTCCCATGCCGCGGCAGCACTAACCTCTAAACGTCTCCGAGTCTTCGCAAGTCGAATGGCTTCAGCGGAGAGTGGATTTCTCTTGGCAGCATCATTATTACGCTTGTTCTGTTCTTGCGTCGTCCACGGCGGCCGCAATGGCTAGGAAGAGGGGCGCCTTGGTCGACCTGCCTCCACACTACCAAAGTTGTGCGTCACCAAAAGGTGATGCTTCGACTTCTGCTTGGACTGAAAGGTGGGACAGATGCCCTTGCCCACAAGGCAAAGCCATTGGGGCACTGATGGTCCACGAGATGATGACACTTTAGTAGTGTCATCACGAAAAGCTACTCCTGCCTTAGCCAATCCTACAGAAGTCAAGAAATCACGATGTCAAATACCCAAGAGAAAATATAAGAAATTTACAAATAAACTGACACAAAATTTGATTTGTAGTGAACTCAATTCCCTAAAGAATTACAAATGTGTTCTTCATTGAAGGTTCACTTTGCAACGTACTTGCAGAACAACATTATCAAATGTACAAAGTATTGAAAATAAATGGACTTTAAATCCAGGATAGGGTATTGATACCATAATTACAACTCGCCCTATCAATACCCTATCAAAACCCCGAGTTCTTCAATCATTAGCGATATGGAGGAAACAACACAAAAATCTCACCACCCTGGCCATCAAATGGGATGTCCATATCATCCTCATCCTTGCCATCCTCATCGTCATCGCCATCGTCGTCCTCATCGTTGTCCTCATCCCCATCAGCCTTGTCCTCGTCTTCCTCCTCCTCCTCTTCCGCAGCAACCTCCTCCTCCGCATGAAGGTGTTTTTGAACACCTTGGACGCTCATAACTTTCCCTTCAACATCTAGTATCACCACATCTTCAGTCAAAGGATGCAAAACTTCGTCCTCATCTTCAATTGGGCCTCCACACTCTAAACCAGCACGATCACCCCCATGGTAATCAACCCGGAATTGCTCATCGGAGGGTGATGTAATGTCCTGCCAAATCTCTATTTCGTCATGTAGGTCCTGGACCACCATGGCTGTAGGCAAAAAACAAACGTTCAAGTCTGATTAATTGACGGGTAGGATATCGATCAAGAAAAATGAAGTAAAAAAAAAAGCTGTGATGCCACAAATGCGGCATCACAGCACTAGAGTGGGAATGGGACATACCAATGAGCGTTGAAGCAGAAAGAACGTCCGTGTTGTCCATATTCACGCTCTAAGAAAACAATCTCTCCACCTGTGTCCAAACCCGAAACCGAGAATCCATCGCTGTCAATACCCTATCCCCTTCAAACTGTATCCGAAACCCCAACAGTACAACGCTACAGGAGAAAGCCCTGGCAAGATATGACACAACGATGAGACACAGGACTTCTCGGCATGAAGACGGTTTCATTGCGATCTGCCCCACGACTAACATGTGGAAGCTATATACGATCTGCCCCACGATCTAAATTCTGAGGTGCCAATGAGTTGTTGCAGTTATCTCCGCGTACTCATCACCCTAAACCGAAGTGATCAGAAGAGCAACATTGCCCGAACTTTGATCATACCATTTGGTTGGACTTAGATCTGAAATCAAACACGATCAAGAGAATGATAACTTACCTGGAAATACTTGATGAGTTACCAATCTCGACCTCGACAATGCTTGTGGTACTCCAGATAAGGCAGGTGAAGCATCAACCACTCTTTCGGCAGATAACTGCAAAGAGTAACCCTGAGTGTGGGACGATCACCCACACCGTGCCGACTTATCCCCTGATCCGGAGCTTGCCAAGCTCGTTCAAGAATGAACACACAAAGAGCCGAAGAGCACCTGCAACGTCCCTATATTACACACAAAGTGAAACCCCAAAGTCAGACTTGAGGTTTGTGTGCACTTGCTCTAGAACAACAGTAATGTGGCGGAAGATCACAGAAGATGACACGACCCTAAAACCTTGAATCTGTGTAGAACAACACCAGACGAATGATCTCGAGACACACCAGACGGACGTGTGAGTGACAATTTTGCTTCAAGGTTTTTGGAGTTCTAAGTTGATGGTATAGTGACGATCGAGTTGCACTCCAAAACATTACTAAAACATAGTCCATACACACCCTAAATCCTCACCAATGCCACAAAAACACGTTGTCCAATGCACATACCCTAAACAACTCGCACCCAACATCCACCCAACTCCCATCAACACCGAGCACCAGCAAGAGCCACCCTCACCGAGCAGTAGCAGAGAGTGAGAGAATGAGGGAGGGAGGGTGAACGAAGAGGGAGGGTTTGGGTTCAGGCCCTGTCAATACCCTATCCATAGGTTCGGTAAAATCTAGGTTCGGGATCTACGGGGCGACGGTGAGAGGGATTCATCCTCGTCCACTTCATCCCCAAGGTAGGTGCTGCGAACGCTTACGCCGTCAGATATACGTTTGACAATCAAAGGACTCAACACTCTACAAACCATTTGCAAGATATTCGAATATTAAATTGTGTAGATATAAAATTGAATATCTTTGGAAAAGTGTCGTAAAATTTTCTTTGATTTTGAGCATGATCCATATTTTTTGTGGTTATTAACAAAGCTGCCCTCCCTCATGGAGTAGTCCATATTTCAGTAAGGTACACAAGCCCTTTTATGTCCCTTGTAAGAAGTTGAAAGATTGATAATCATTCAACTGAATCAAACTTGTCAAATGATTAACCATTGATTCTACTTGCATAAGGAAGAGGATATTAACCCCTATTTTGCCTCCAAGATGACTCAAAACTTCCATTTCTTCTGTGATGATGAAAAAAACTGATCAAATGATGTTTTTGCAATTGTAACCGTAGGATCTTGTACTAAACTTTCAAGAAAAAATTTGGCCAAATTTTTTTTGAGGTTTGATCGCACGGATTGAAAGATAATTGCATTCAAAGGGAAAAGCTCTATTTTTTTTGGCCTTGCCCGAGAATTTCATATGGCTTTGACCACCTCATATAGAAATTTTTTTCACTACACACTTAATTTTTATTTTTTCCATATTTAGTATCATGTTGCACATATGTCTACCAATTTTCAAATCAACCTAAGACATAGAACACATTCTAAAAAGTACCCAATTGTGACAATGTCCCAACATTTGTCAATACACCACCGTATTTGTTAATTAATTTTCCAACCACATACTTTTGAATCCCAAGAATCCCAACGGTGTTTTAAAGGAGATTATCAAAATTCAAAAGTCAAAAAAAAAAATCCAAAAAATTCAAAATTTCTAATTTCTATGGCATTTTGATGCACTTTGTGGTCTCCAAATACCTTACTGCAATGGGCGGCTCTTGAAGAATGGGTTGCTCATTGTTCCCGAGCTGTTCCCGGGATGTTCCCAATACGTTCTCCAGAAGTTCCCTACACCGTACCCAATGAAGTTCCCCATACCGTTCCCAGTGAAGTTCCCCATACCATTCCCGATGAAGTTCCCTACACCGTACCCAATGAAGTTCCCCATACCGTTCCCAGTGAAGTTCCCCATACCATTCCCGATGAAGTTCCCTATACCGTTCCCGATGAAGTTCCCCATACCGTTCCCGATGAAGTTCCCCATACCGTTCCCGATGAAGTTCCCCATACCGTTCCTGATGAAGTTCCCCATACCGTTCCCAATGAGGTTCCCCACACCGTTCCCAGTGAAGTTCCCCATACCGTTCCCGATGAAGTTCCCCATACCGTTCCCGATGAAGTTCCCCATACCGTTTCCGATGAAGTTCCCCATACCGTTCCCAATGAAGTTCCCTAAAGTGTTCCCCACATGTTCCTAAAGCGTTCTCGATAGGTTCCCGAAAGGTTTCAAAAGCGTTCCCAGAAGGTTCTGAAGATGGCTGCAGTATTTTTTTAAATTGCCACGCTGGTGATCAAGTCCATGTATTCGGTGTCCACTGTCCGACCTCCTTATGCTTTTGTAACTTAGGGGGGGTTTACACTACGGTGGAGAACTCCACCGGCCGGTCAAGAAGTCTCGGCCAAGACATGGTTATTTGAGGCGAGCGGTGGATGTTGGACAAGACAAAAAAAGAATAAAGTAATGCATGAAGAAGTCTTGACCGGTTAGTAGTGTAAACACCCAATGGTGAAGTCCACCGGCCAACTTCATAAGGTGAAGACCACCAGTGGACTTCACCACCAAGAAAGTTTATGCTAGCCAATGGAAACCACAATTTCTAATGGTCCCCATGGACATATTATGTACATTATGGGCTCCGTTGAACTACAAAAATTTGTATCTTTTGCATCAAATGTCCAAATGTAGTAATAGTTGTTGGGAAAAAAACTCCTACTTGTCTAGTTTGTGTGGTAAAAACTTCACATGAATACAATATACATGATGTTAGCACACACAACCATGTTATAATTGATTTGTTTCAAACCTTTTAAATTTGCTTGCCTTTTCTTCAATTACCACATAAGGCTTGTTGATGCTCACATTAGACTAAGTAACAACACATCTATGTGCTTACTGCGGGTTCTACTTTATAATTTTTATACTACAAAAAAAAACCGATGTGGTTGTTCAAAATTTATTTACCAAAAGTACATCAGGAAAATAGAAGGCACTTTTGTTCATATGTAGAATATATCACAGATATATGTTTCTTATGGTCATATAGATTCCATATGGGTCATAATCGCATTCCATATCAATATTGACATAAAATCAATATTTTTTCTATCCTTCTTGAGATCATATTGTAAAAAGATGATATGAAGTTGGTATAAATATTTTCAATACAAATATGAAAAATAACACATAATATGAAAAAAAAATTAGTATGAAACTTTAGGAAATTGTTTTTTTATGTGGACAATAATTGACCCAATTAATAGAAATG
This sequence comes from Bryoerythrophyllum caledonicum, assembly GCA_963971425.1. NCBI lineage: Eukaryota > Viridiplantae > Streptophyta > Bryopsida > Pottiales > Pottiaceae > Bryoerythrophyllum > Bryoerythrophyllum caledonicum. The sequence continues at coordinate 13,604,881 of OZ020526.1, read as the reverse complement.
AAATGATTTTTGCACATTAGACGAGTGTATAAAAGAAATCTCAAAAGATGTCAATATAAAAATAAAAATAAAAATAAAATAAACCTTGACAACGACTAATGTCCAAATATAAGGTCAAACTAAAAAGAAACTATTCTAAATAAAACATGTACCATCAATGTAAGTTGTTTTTAAAATTTTCTTCCCACTTTTTGCCAATGTCATCTTGTCTTTTCCTTTTAATTTCTTCAATGCACCAACTCTTTGTAGATGAAAAATCATTTTCCAAATTAGCTTTTGATTTCTTTGAACAAAGGATGGATATCTCCCATCTACTTAATGTTATAAGGTCCCCCATGCATTTTTGGCCACAATCACCTTTCAAAATCTATACATTTTACATCAAGTGTAAAAATGTAGTAAAACTTGTTGGAAAAAATGGTCCTACTTGTCTAATTTGTGTGGTAAAAAGTTGACATGAATTCAACTTGAATGTAAATTTGAGAGCCATATATTACACCGGGTAAACTCTACTTCTTGTATAGAAAACATAATCTAGCATAGAGTCTTTGGGCTACAGTCAACTTTGAAAATCTAAGAAAGAGTAACAAGTAGTAAACTCTAACTTGAAACACAAGCTCCACAATCATGTCATTTACAATTAAAGAAGAGTTGAAAATCAATAGCAATAATAATTTGCAAATATGCAGAACCCCCTTCCACTAAAATGCATGTAACTCACTCAATACGTATGGAACTGACTTGAAATTTGTACCACACAAACAAGACAAAAATGCGTATCTTTGGAAAAAACAAGTGTTGGAAAAGGATCTTCCACCAAGAAGTTACAGCACGCCAAAGTTGTAGTGTTCAAAACTGACCCTGAAAGTTTTGGCAGAACCCCCTTCACTAAAATGCATGTAACACAATCAATACTTATGGAACTGACTTGAATTTTTTTCTACATAAACTGGACAAAAATGCGCATCTTTATGTACCACATAAAAATGGAAAAGGATCTTCCACCAAGAAGTTACAACACGCCGAGGTAGCAGTGTTCAAAACTGACCCTGAAATTTTTGGCAGAACCCCCTTTCACTAAAACGCACGTAACTCACTCAATACTAATCAAAATGACTTAAAATTTGTATCACATGAACTAGAAAAAAATTTGCATCTTGGAAAAATTTAAGTGGTGGGAAAGGTTCTTCCACTAAGAAGTTACAGCACGCCAAAGTTGCAGTGTTCAAAACTGACCCTGAATTTTTTGGCTGAACCCCCTTCCACTAAAATGCACGTAACTCACTCAATACTAATTGAACTAACTTAAAATTTGTACCACATAAACTAGACAAAAATGCGCAACTTACCCAACAATTATTTTTCAAAATAGACACTCATGGAAGAAGAAGCATGAACTTGAACTGCAGTAAAATTCAGCGAATTTGGAGGGGAAAGAATATTTTAAGTAAGTTCTTCTTTTCCAGTGGTTTCGTTTCTTGTCCAAGGGGTTGAGGTCGGACAAAAAACTAATCCAGAGGAGAAGAACTCTTCAAAAAGGCGTTGCCACATAGGCATCCATGTCATTTTTTCATCCATGCTTGAAGTTCTTCACCGGTCAAGTCTTGGCCATAGTGTAAACCCAATCCAATGAAGAACAATTTGTACTACAATCTTATTGCTCCATTTCCTATGAATTCTTGGCTGGTGGAGTTCTCCACCATAGTGTAAAGCGGGCATGTGATCACTTTGTTGGTTGAATATCTGAGTGATACAAAGTTCAATTGAGGCGTTTCTTGTTTGCTCTCTTACCATTTTTGGAGTTCTTGTAAATTGAGTACTTTTTGATGGTAGAAGCTACACTAAAGATGATATTTAGTGTTAACCACACTAATTTTTACAAAAGTGCTATAAATTTTTACTCTTGATGAATATTTTTACCAACTATGTTAACAATGATCACTCTCTCTAGATAGTACTAGTAGTTGTGCCCTCGGTAAAAATCTTCTTCAAAAATAAAAAGTTATTGCATTACCAGAAACATTAGTGTGGTTACACTAAATATCATCTTTAGTATAGTGATCTTCTCAAATTATAGCATTCATGGATGGTGGGCGTTGAAGGCTCTCCTAACTCAGTATATGCTCGAGATTATGTTTCACCAAAATAATCCATAATGGCTCTCTAAAATGATATGTTGTTAGACTAATTGGGACAATTTTTTACTATTTTCAACCATAGTATTTTTAATTAACTACTATAAAAAGATACTAAAAACAATTCATAAACTTTGACTAAACAAATTGTAAAATACAAGCATTTGAAGAGGACAATATGATTTTTTTCTTCCTTGTGCGGACAAAGTCAACGTACTTTTACTCATGATAAACACGCAATTAAGCAATTATGCACTTAGCCAAGTGCACTTGTTGCTGGTAGAAAGCCGCAAGTTATTTGCTCATAACTTTTTTCTAAATCTAAATTTGGCAAAAATTTAATATGTTTTTTGTCAAATTTTTTTGGTGTTTGTTGTGTCATATCTTGGCATCTTCATGTTCATATCAGTAATATATTTTTTACATTTGCTACCTTTTTTTAGAAAATATATGATTTCTAATCTAGTTTACAAATCCTGCTACAAAATTATAATCATGTGCCCAAAGAGATTATAAATTTGTTATGAGTTATTATAGGATTTTAGAGTAGTGCACTACAAATACAATGTCTAAGAGATACAAAAATATATATGCAATTTTCTAAGACAGTGTAAAGTACCTCACTGTATTTTATAATGCAAAAATATACATAATCAAGCAATTCCACAGTATTGCCGAGGAATTCTAAAATCAAACATATCATATGGACCACCCAACATATAAATATATACCACCCACCAAATGATAGACACATCTCAAACTGCATTATCCTAACGTATTTGTCACCTAAACTACGTGCATGCTCTACTATAGTATATAGCTCCAGGGCTCAGAGCTCATCTTCTGGCGGAACGACTCCCTCCACGTGTCCAATGGCGCTACCTACCATAGCGGACAGTTCATGATCTTGCACTGGACGATCTCCCACACCTTCGATGCCAATAGACGCACACTCAATATATCGGTAATTGCCAAGAACACCCTCCCGCATATGCCTTACCCTATCATCATTGTAGAAAAAGCCATCCTCTGGATTGAAGGACATCTCTCGCTCTAACGAGAAGGCCCCCCTGAAATGCAATGATGTCCTCGAATACGCTAGATCTTGGAACGGAAGGCAAGCCTGGTCCGGTATCACTTTGAGTACCTCCAAACGTCTCTTGTGTCTTCGATATAGGCTCTGATTGAGAAGGCATCGAAGGCTGTGGAATCCTCCTCTAAACCGATAAAAATTCCAATGAATCCAATTCTTCTTCCTCCATCTCCAACCTAGGACCATCAAATGTACGCCCCCTCCTGCTCCTGCCGCCAAACCAACATCCACTACACCAGTATCTTGCATCCTCTCTGTAGGTGATGTAGACGTCTCCCCTGAAGTGTCTCCCACCGCCCGTTGCGTTGATGGAATCCTCTCTCTTGAAGGAGACTGGTTCACTCCATCTTCATTGGCATCTGAACCACTGCGGGATGAGAAATCTTCAGTGGTACCTGAACGTGGCAATCTCTCATGTAAACCACCTCCATCCTCATTGTCGTCTTCATTCCTCACTCCACCAACCGCCTCTGCGGTCTCAGGTACGATGTTGCAACCAGTACTTGTTCGACCAGTCCTGACCAACAGTTGTCCTTGGAAATTGTCGGACAATTCATTGTACAGAAATGAAACTCTGTCTGTACAATCGTCAATGATGAAAACCTCAGATCCCTGGAAATCTCCTTCAAGGATCGTGGGAATAGCCGTAGATATGTTACACGCCACTAAACCCCAACCACGGGGCAAGTATGAGCCCTCTACTCTTGCCAGCTCTGATGGAGATCTCTCAAGTGAATCAACTTCAGAGGGTTGGCGTGCCTCACTCCAGTGATCCAAGAAAACAAGAGGAAGTGGAACGTCTCCAGAAACATAGTTCGGGCCAGGAGATGTATCCACACGGTGCTGCATACAAATCACAACATCGCCAATCGGTTGTACTACTTGCTCCAGACACCCATTCTCTGTAAAATCGAGAGCATAGGGATTAACCGAGTTTGGATCAAATGCCCAACATCCACGTCGCATAGTACATCCCTCTGGAAGCTTCACCTTCGTGAAAAAAGTCTTCGTTGGCATACACGGCCGCTGGTAACAAGAAGATGACGTTCCATCGTTCAATATTTGCCATCCAAAATGACAACTGTGCAAAAGCTGCGGATAACTGGGTGTCTCCCCAATGACCATCTCCATGCCTCATACCGCCACGTCGACAATCAATCACCCACAAACATGGTTTCCCTAACTCTATGTAGTCGGTGCGGAATAACCCTCTTCTACACCGAATCGGAAGAAGATTCTCCGTGTCGCTCTGACCTGGCCTCTTGACTTCCATCTGCCATTCCCAATTAGCAGTAGGCTGTCCTCCCACATCCACGGACAGTCCAATGTATTCACATCCCCCTGCTGCAATGTCACCATAATGAAACCTGATGGAAGGAGGGATGAGGTAGCCTATGTCTTCCAACTTAGACACCTTCCTCCGCACAAGAGCAGTCCAAGCTTTTTTCGTGGTAGCATTCAAAAGCTTTCCAAAGGTATCAAGTTGTGCGTTACTCCTCGGAAAATACTTCCCTACACGGATACAGAAGAACTCCTCCATGGAATCAGGTGTATTTTCCTTGTTCTCCACCATCAACCAACGGATGGAATTGATCACAGCTTCTCGTCTCTGATATCGGTCACAAACACCGGCAATTGTACGAGGATGTGGATTCTTGTCTTTTACACCGTCGAAGTAGTATGCTTGACGAGGTCTTACTCCATCCTCCGTCACCGGCTTCGCTGCAGCAGACTTTGCCAACCGAAGATAATATGGAATCGGAACCCTACCTAACGGCCTCAACCAATTCTGGATCATCTCCTTTCTTGTTGGTCGTACGTCCACATTTGGATCCAGCTCTTTCTTCCTCGCCATGTCCTTCCACTTGTCATCTTCCTCCTTGCTGTAAAAGATAATGCCGTCTTCGTGGTCGTTGCATACTTGAATGATAGCTTCGAAGCAGTCATTGCTCGGATTCCATGCATGATTGGTCAGATCCTCCATGTTTTTGGCCAACCTCTTCACCGTGACAACTCCATCCCCTTTGGGCAACTTATGCACTACACTTGTGGCACTCACCAAAGCAACAGCCCTGCGTGCATCGTCCGCACGTAGTGTGCTATCAGGACTCCCGTATAGATCCCAAATATGACGGATCTTCCTCAAATCCTCCTCCATGGTAGAATATGAATGTCTCTGGAACTCCGCCACGTTGATCCGCGCAGACTTCTCAATGTAAAAGCGACGATCATCATACACCACAAAAGAGGCCTCCCGCCGCTCAAACGTGTCCAGATACTCGTTTAAAGGCATAGTACCATCTCTCCACTGCTGCTGTGCAAACTTACAAGCTGCTACTATGTGTTGCCCATCCACCGGCTCCCAAATGATATGATCTTGAAGCTAAGAATATTGGATCTCATAGCACCCTCTGCAGAAGCACTCCCGTGTGCAATGAACATGCGTTCAAACTCTCGTGCGATACCTACCAACGGAAATTGCAGCTCTGCCTTCTCAACGACACCATCATTGGTGGTAGTATGCACGATGTATCTGATCGGTCGAAGTACCAATCTATTCACCCGAGTCGCGAATTCTGGGTCTCGTAAGCGGTTGAATACTTCTATGACCCTCTTCTGTGATAAAACCCGGTGGTTGGTTTCCGGATTCTCCACAGAGACAATCCGGTCTATGTGTGCCTTAAACACAAAATTCCCCCACACTGATCCTTTCGCAATCTCCTCTGTTGTAGGCACTGGTGCTTTTAAATTCATTGGAGTTGGAATATCCTGTGGTATCTCCGCATTGTCTTCAAAATCCTCTGGTATACTGTCTGGAAGGTTGTGAAAATCTTCTTCCTCCGGCGCCATGGCTGACAAATTAGCTAAATCTCCCGGTGTTGATGTAGGGGCCTTACGATGACCATCAGACGTCCTGAGCCCCGACCTAGAAATCCTGCCACCCGATCTTGCACTTCTCCCAATCAACCTCCTCCCACTTAGATCCAAGCTTGATGGGCCTTCTCTTGAACCAGAAGCTACATCACTGTCAACATGCCGTGGCCTCTTCGTAGGACGTCTACTCCTAAATGGAAGATTCGGTAATGTCTGTACCTCAAAAGTTGTGGTGGGATGTTGGCCTCCACTTCCTATCCCCCCCTCTAGTGGTCGCCAATCCAGTTGCAACGGCTCAGCAAGAATTCGATAAACTTCTGTTTCTTCTGGTTCCGCTGGTGGGGCTTGAGTTGTCGCACGTGATGGGTCTCTCTCCCGAAATGCTTCATATCTAATATGTTCCTCAATAATCTTCTTAGCCTTCAGCACCATCTCCGGTGATAACGCTAAACAGGCTAAGACGTTGTTGTGTCTAGCAGTACGTACCGCAAGAAAGATATTCAACCAAAACGTCTGCAAGGATTTGAGGAATATCACCTGACCTGGATTTTGAAGAAGATTCAAAGGGACTGGTGCCAAAAGCAACTTCTTCGAAAGAGAAGTCTTCACCTCCGATTGACCTGGACCCACTGCGCATGTAACGTATACCATATCATCATGTCGAAGAGTGATTGCTTGGATTTTGCCAAAACTCTTTCCCAACGCCGATGTACGCTTCCCCAGCTCAAACGGATAATCCGTCACACATAAGAAGGCGCTCGATCCATCCACTTCTGCGATCCACCAACCGTGGCTCTCCCAGATTCTATCAATATTTGGTGGTGCCATAACGCAACACTCAAAAAACCTGTATATCATTACAAAACGATAGTCACTATTAGTATGGAATAAGAAATTTTGAACCACCACTCATTGCACAATATTTTTGAACATGCAACACCCCTTGTCTACCTCTAAAAACTTTTGCACTACACAAGATCGAAATCCAATACCATCGTGTTAAGCATGTTGTTAGTTCTTTGGTGAAATAGCATATTAATCCAAGCCAATTATTTTCACACATTGTCACACATTTTTGACGGGAGTACCAGAAAACTTCTACCTTTCCACAAAAAACTTTGAGAACTTCGTATGATTCACTTTTGATTTTGCCTACAACATTATGCGATGTAAAACTTCTCATTGACCATTTGGATTCTCATTTCAAACGATATCAAGTTCACAAAAAAACATAACGTGAATTGAGAATTTTTGAACCTCCACTCATTGCACAATTTTTTTTTTATGCTACACCCCTTGTCTACCTCTAAAAACTTATAAACTACACAAGATCTAAATCCAATACCATCGTGTTAAGCATGTTGTTAGTTCTTTGGTGAAATAGCATATTAATCAAAGTCAATTATTTTCAATCATTGTCACACATTTTCGAGGAGAGTACCAAAAAACTTCTACCTTTCCACAAAAAACTTTGAGAACTTCGTATGATTCACTTTTGATTTTGCCTACAACATTATGCGATGTAAAACTTCTCATTGACCATTTGGATTCTCATTTCAAACGATATCAAGTTCACAAAAAAACATAACGTGAATTGAGAATTTTTAAACCCCCACTCATTGCACAGTTTTTTTGAATATGCTACACCCCTTTTCTAACTCTAAAAATTGGTATACAGCAAAGTAACATCATGCTTAACATTATGGTAATTAATTTGAGACCATTTATAGTGCAAAAATGTGACACCAATTGAAGTCAAAGTCTGCTGATCCAGAAAACGCAGTGAAGAAAATGAGCCTTTTCACTACTTCAAACATTATAATCTTTCAATCCGTGCGGTGAAAATTTAGGAAATGTTTCAGAGCATATTATTTAATAGGTAAGGATTAAGATCCTACGGTTAAAACTACCAAAAAAACTATATTTTTTCTTCCTTGCTAAATGCACTAAAACAAGCCTTTTTAACGATTTTTGGTTCAACATCATTTATGGACCAAGGTACATTGGGTATCAATAGCGAGGGTATCACCACCAGGGTATGAGTTCATAGGTACCATTTCCAAGTTATCAACCAAGGTATCTAATTCGGGTATCAATTAGGGTTTGATATTAGGGTTTTGGAAATGTAGGTATCAATCCTTTGCAATGGAGGATATCAATCCTTTGCAAGGTTGGGTTGTCCTACGAGGGGGTGTGCGCGCGCACACCCCTGGCAGTAGTTTGAGGGAGGCTGTGAGTGTTAGAGAGGGTTTGGAAGAGGGTTTGAGAGAAGGGCTTGTGAGGGTGAGGAGAGTAGAGATGTGAGGGAGAGGAATGGAGGGGAGTTGTGAGGGAGAGAAGTAGTGGGCGACTAGGGTTTGGGAGAGAGAAGGAGAGAAGTTTGGGAGGTGTGAGAGATGAACATGTGAGTGATTGAGAGGTGAGAGAGATGGCGCTTGGAGGCAAGCGCCCGCGCCGCGCCTGGCCAGCAAACGCTTGCGCCGCGCCCCGAGGATGGATTTGAATCGCAGCTCTCGCTACGGCGGGGCGTTTTTGGATGGGTGCATGAGCAGCAGCAGTTGGGGGTGTGCGCGCGCACACCTCCAGTCCACGGTTACTCCATGAGGTGTCGCGCGAACTCCATGGGACCGGCGGCTATGGTTTGGCTGCGGCGGCTAGCATTTAGTTGCGGCGGCTAGGGTTTAGTTGCGGCGGCTAGGTTTGGATGCGGCAGCTAGGGTTTAGTTGCAACAGCTAGGTTTTGGGTGGGGCGACTAGGGTTTAGTTGCGGCAGCTAGGTTTTGGGTGTGGCGGCTAGGGTTTGGGTGCCTGGGTGTGGCGGCTAGGGTTTCAGGTTGTGCGGTGATGTGCCGTACTGAGGATTTAGTGCCATATTATTAACTTCACATTAACTTCAATTTGTGTGGTGTTGGTGTAATTATTTCAGTTGAACGAAGGTTGAACTTACTAGTTGTTGACTGCTACATGTGTATTCATTCAACTTTGCAATTTTATACATACTGAAGTTGGTGTCCTCATTTGTATATTCAAATATTGGTATTCACCTAACTCTATAGTAACTCTGACTGAACTTCAATCATCATGTACCTATCCCTGAGTTCCCTCTATGCAGAATTGAAACAAAGTTAGAAGCTTACCAAATTCGCTAAAATCTCCTCGATGTGCAAATTTCCTTCAATCTACACAATACACAAAGTTGACAAAAATTAGTGAATGGAGTAAAAATGCACATGGCCTTAAGGTTTCGAATGCAAGAGAGCTCACCTTAGAAACTGGGAAGAGAAATGACCTCCAAATTTGCATAGAAACCTTATATCTATGTTGGAACCTTGTGCCTCAAGTTTACGAGTCAAAGTTTGACTTTTGAACTCTGGTCCTTTTGCTTTGTTCCTCCTTATGTTTAAACTTTTTACATGTTATATTAAAATTTTGGGGTATATGTAATACGATGATACTTAGGAGGTTTTATCGCATAGTTTACCCTATAAATTTTATGCATGTGGTGCAGGTAAAGTGGGATGGGTTAAAAAACATATTCAACAACAACGGAATGGTGATTAAACTTCGAACGCCATCAAGCATTAGTGCGTATACCGCTAACACTTGCAACGTATCTTGAGGTAAACATTTATTTTTAAACAAGTTTAAGATTGAATGTTGATTGATCTTCTATACTATATTGTTTGTAGAATAACCTTTATGTGGATGTACAAACCTTTTTTTTACTAGCGATTGTAATAAGTTCCAATGGTATCGGTAATAGCAAGTAGACAACATGGTTCATTTTCTTCCCTAAGTTCAGTGGATTCCTTTCGTTTCAATTCACTTGGATTCAAAAAACCGCATCACACATGATCTAGATTCGTTATCATCATGTCAGAAATGATATAAGTTCCATTTACACCAATGTTTAGGGATGCAAAAGAGGTGTAGCATATTTAACCCCTAAAGGATCAAGTGTCCAAAATGGGCTTTTTGAAAGTTCGGTCAAGTTCCTATGGTGTCAATTTCCACCATTTCTCTTTGAAATTTTTTCTATAGAAAGGCATTACAAAGACTTTAGTGGGAAAATAATTTTTACCTAAATTGGACATTTGATCAAAACAATTTAGGGTTTTGAATTTCAAATGGGGAGAGCAGACAAGTCGAGCACGTCCAAAAACTTTTGCTAGGACACTCTGTTGAATGTGAGATTTTCAGTACTTGCAAGTAATACAATTTTCCTTCATGTTGTCAAAATAAGTTCTTGTTTTTAGCAAAAAATAGCATACCAACCCATGTCAAACATTTCACACATTCTCACTCGGTGTTGGGCAAGGTACCAAAAAAACTTCTTGTTTTCCAACTAAAACCGTGATATCTTTTAAATTTCACTTTTTATTTTTCCACAACATTATGTCGTGTAAATGTTCTTATTGACGATTTTGATTATCAATCTAAAACATATTAAGTTCACAAAAAATTACACTGTGAATTAACAACTTCCAAACTTCCACTCCTTGCATAGTTGTTTTGAATATGCTACACCCATTCTCTACCTCTGAAAATTGGTGTACAAGGAACTAACATCATGCCTAACAAGATGGTTATGGATTTAGACCTTGTATAGTGCAAAATATTGACACCAAGTGAAGTCAAAGTCTGCGGATCCACTCCATGCAGGGAACAAAATGAACAATTTGCTTGACTTCAAACCCTGTAATTTTTCAATCCGTGCGGTCAAAGTTTATGAAAGTTTTTGAGTATGTTATTGAATAAGTCTTAATTGAGATCCTACAGTCAAAAGTAGAGATAAAAGTTTTTGTTTCCTTTTTTGTTCATTGCCATGGAATCCAACAATTTTGAAGTGTTTTTGGTGTAAAACTGTCATTGTATCTTTAGGGTTAAAGACTCCGTGCAAGGAGTTCATGCTCTATAAATTCTTAATTTTTTTATTTCAAAGTTGTTTTTATCAAAAGGTCCAATATCATCATTATATTTTGAACTGTAAATATGTGTTTAGAAACATATCTTTTATCAGATGAATGGTGCTTCAGAGGTTAACAATTAGTACATGTATTTTAACTAATGTGCAGCCATAATGTCCCTATTTTTTGAATAGTGATAATGGAGAGCCACACGATTCAAACTCCGTTGATACGGCCACACATTGAAAGGAACAATATGCCTTCTAATAGCTCTGTGGGGGCCCGATTAGTACGAGCAGCACCTGCAAGGCAAATTCAACAGAGATCTGTTGTGATCACAACATCTGAATTGGAAAGGGCAGTAGAATTGCTTTCAGATAGAGGAGATGTGGTGGGCTTAGCAACCAGGGAGCATGCATTCAAAAGTGGCATGGAATTGAATGGGTCAAAGTTGTTCCCATTCGAGGTGGCGGTGCGTATCACTAGGGTAGATGATGCATTGCATTGGACCGGAGAGATTGTAGGAGAACGCCTTGGCATGTGTGTGGGCTTGATCATTCGTTGGCATCAATCTTTGCTACGTGTAGTGGCTGTAGAACCTGATATCACATGTGTCCATGGTGACATTGGATCACAGATAGCGCCTACACAAGTGATGGCCCCAGAATTTGATTTTTTTGAGTTCATCAATACACCAGGATCCACCCAAAGGTCTCGACGCAGTAGTCATGCTTCAAATGCCATAGATGAAAATTCGCCGTTTTCCCAATCTACTCCCTCAAATATCCAAGATTTGCCCCATGTAGATGGATTTGCTTATGTTAGACCAGCACGTCGTCCATATTCTATGCAAAATAGGAGAAGGAGAGATTCAAGGGAGCCATCATTGACAGAAGCTGCACCATCTAAGGTATCGCTTAGAAGCGTGCAAATTGCAATGGCACAAGGAGGATGCAAACGCAATTGTTTGAGAGACGTTCTAGCAAGGTATCTATTGGACATGCGATATATTGCATGGGGTAATGATTTTTCAGTTCGAAGTACGTGGATGAGACAGCTGCTGGTTTCTTTTTACACAAGGACGGAAGGAACTCGTCGAGACAAGTTTGTAACAAAGTTAGATGGAAAAAAAGTTTGCAATGCTTGCTACGCTCTTCGGGTTGGATATTCACATAGGCGCTTTAAGCAATTAAAGAAAGACTGTCTAATATATGGAAGAGTGACATCGATTCACGGCAATACCCTTTCAGATCCGATAAGAGAGAGTACTAGAATGTCTGCAACAGAGGCTTGCTTTAAATCGTTTGTCGATGAAGCTGGTTGTCCTCAACCTCATCGTTGTATTCGCCGTAAGAGTGACAACGAAGTGGTGCCTCTCATTCTCCTTCCTATGAATACAACCAAATTTGATGTATTCAATTACGTGAACGAGGAGATCAAGAGAATTTGTAATGGGGAAACTATTTCTATCAGTTCGTTCCGGAGGTTGTGGCGCATCAAGTATCCCCACGTTCAGGTACCTCCATTCTCGAGATTCTCAAAGTGTTATCATTGTTGGGAGTATAAATGTGCCATGGAGGGAACCACCAATGCGGATGCAAGGATAAAGATAAAAAAGTTGTTTATGTTGCATATGCGCAACCAGATGGAAGAACGTAGGCATTATTGGATATTCAAGAGTCATGTTATATTAGCCCTGAGTTGTACATGTGCATCATAGTGGATGGCATGGACCAAAACACGACCATGGTACCGAGGATGCGTCAGACTGTGAAGAACATTGAACACCGGTTTGTGAAGACCCATCTGTGTGGTGCTCTTGTACATGGGATTGGTTTATATTGCGACGTGTGATTCGGGGCTCACCACAAACACGATAGCAATCAAGTCGTGAGTACATTGTTGTACGTGATTGGAGATGTGCTGCGGAGGAGGGGCTTTTTGCCACCAACATTGCGGATTCAGGCCGACAACTGCACGCGTGAGAACAAAAACATTTATATGTTTGCTCTATGTGCTACATTGGTGGGATTGGGGTTTTTTCAGGAGGTGGAACTATCTTTTCTTATAGTGGGCCATATACACGAAGATATTGATCAACGCTTCAGTTGTATATCAAATACGTTGAAGAGGTCGGACGTGGATTCGTTGAAGAAAATTATGAGTCTTATAGAACGAGGAACATCCCCTACGGAGGCATTTGTTAGCGCCCGGCTGCTAGAGAATGTATGGCATTGGAAATTGTTCATAACTCCTCACTTACTGACAGGTGAAGATTCATTAGTGGGCATAACATTTCCGCACCACATGCGATTCTATATGGACAATCGAGAAGGGACTCGTGAGGTTCGAGTACAACACAAGCATTATTGCAAGGATCCATGGGGACCAGAGGCAGGGATGAAAACTTTGAGGTCGTTGCCAAATAGAGATGAACGACCATCGTTTGCGGAAGTATTTGCAGCGGACGAACGGGAGTTGAAGGCGTTGGATGACTTCATTGTATATAAACAAAGGTGCATTCAAAGGTTGGAGCATGAGGACAAGAATCGTGAGGCAAAAGTAGAGGCTGAAAGATTGAAACTCTATTTAGCTCAATTTGCACACAAAGACCGTAGCAATGAGCATCGTACCTCACCGTTTTGGCCTTCAGAGTTCTCCAACACCGGACCTACAGGGAGCGCATCTTTGGATGTAATGGATGGTGCAAGTGAAGAAAATCGCGAGGTAAATGTCGTAGAGCAGGTAGTGGCCATGCTTCCAAATGCCGAGGCTCGAGGATACTTTGGTCCTTGTAGAGGAAGACCCTCTAATCAAGCAGTGCGTAGGGCACAACAAACAGAGCACAACTATGTTGAGGAACGCGCCGAAGAAGGAGCAATGTATGAAGGTAATCACGACCCATGTCCACCATTTAATCCACAATCTGATATCCGTTGTGGACAATTTGTAGCCTTGAGTGTTGATCGAGCAGAGATAGAAGGCGGTGTACCATTCTATGTGGGGAAAGTGATTGAGGAAGGAAAAAACCGACGGAGACTTACGATAAAGGTTTGTTGATATTGGCCCATCTCTAAAGGGGGGTTGCTGATGGACATGGGTCTTCTGCACAACGGTATGCAAATTGCATGGATTCATTCTAGGAGCCATCTGGGAAGAGCCATAGTTGGGTAGAGAAAGATGCATGCATTATTTCATGGATAGACACACTGGAAAGAACCATGTCTGAGGCCAGCGGGTGGAGAAAGCGCAATGTATTTGGAGTGCAAGTTGAAAGCAGGATTCGCATTATTCAATCGGCAAAGGCTCACATCCTACAATATATTGCAATGCAAACCGAAGCTATCGATGATGACCGTTTGCAAGCAGCCCTAAATTCTGTGGAGTAGATAGTGTGCCTTTATGAGAGTATACTAGTTGTGTATGGTAATTGATATATAGTATATGTGTAAGAGTAGTATATTCTAAGGGTGATGTAAGACATTATGTTTTTCATCCTATAGAGTGAAGGAAATTTTACTATTGGTGCTAAGTCTAGTTGTAGAAGAATTTATATTTAATTTCCACCATTGTATGCATTATATACTACGTAGAATATCTTTTAATCAATTGCCAACCCTTGCATAAAGTATGTTTTTCTGTGATTACGCCGGTTTGTATACTACAATCCTTCAAATCTATCTTTGAAATATTGTGATACTATATTAAATACAGATTTATCTAGTATTAACGAGGGGCCACCAAAAATTAGTTGAAAATGCCAAAAAACCGCTTCCAATATTAACAACCATGATTGTACGTAATTTTGTATTAGAAGCTCAATTTTTTTTTCTTTGGAAATCATTTTTTTTCATTGATTTTTTTTTTTTTTGCAATTTTGCCACATTTGTTCGCAATGGCCACCGTTGTACCCAAGAGCACTTTTATATGGCCAAGTGCATAATTGCTTAATTGCGTGTTCAAAGCGTCTTATCAATGAACTTTGAAAGTGCCTAACTCACTCATTCCAAATGGAGCTTATGAGATGTTTTTTTGGCATCTACAGAAAATGAGGATGTCAAAAAACACCTCATAAGCTTGATTTGGTCAAAATTTGAGTAAGTTATGGCCGTTTGAAATTTTCATACGAAGAGAAGCGTCGGCTGGCAGCCGATAAGAATTCAAAGTCAAATCGGTCCTCAAATGTTGATTTTGTCCTGATTTTGTCAATTATCTATTACATAGGTTAATTTGCTATTTTTCACTAATGATAATAACTTTTAGTACAATATTAAAGGAAAAAATATTACTTGCTAGTATTAAAATTTTCACATTCAATAGAATATCCTAGCAAATGTTTTTGGGGTGCCCGACGTGCCCGATTTTGCCAAATGAATTGAAAACCCTAGAACTTTTCCATGAAAATCGGATATGAGAAACATTTCATCTCCCATTTAGGTATTAGTAATGCCCATCTATAGTGCATGTTTAATAGAAAAATGTTATAAATTGACATCATAGGAGTCCGGGTGATCTTTCAAATTCCCAATTCCGGACACTTGTCCTTTAGTGGTTAATAAGTATGAATTAAAGTCATATAGTTGGATGTGTCAAAAAATTCCGTTCCCCTCAGTAATCATTGCACTAGAATGAACAATTGTGAAATATTTTGTTGTGAAAATGCCTTGTTCTTTCAACGCTTTAGTAACATACTCAGAAGCTTTCATAAGATTTGATCATAAGATTTGATCATAAGATAAGATTTCATAAGAATTCAAAGTCAAATCGGTCCTCAAATGCTGATTTTGTCCAGATTTTATCAAATATCTATTTTAAGCACGCTGTAAGTTCCTTATGCACCAATTTGTAGAGGTAGACAAGGAGTGTAGCATATTCAAAAATATTGTGCAATGAGTGGAGGTCCAAAACCTCTCAATTCACGTTATATTTTTTTGTGAATTTGATATTGTTTTGAATGAGAATCCAAATGGTCAATAAGAAGGTTTACATGACATAATGCCGTAGGAAAAATCAAAAGTGAATTATACAAAGATCCCAAAGTCTTATGTGGGAAGGTAGAAGATTTTTTGGTACCTTGGCCTAAAATGTGTGACAATGTGTGAAAATAATTGACTTGGATTAATAAGCTATTTCACCATAGAACTAACATCATGCTTAACACGATGGTATTGGATTTAGATCTTGTGTAGTACAAAAGCTTTTAGAGGTAGACAAGGGAAGTTGCATGTTCAAAAATATTGTGCAATTAGTGGTGGTTCAAAAATTCTTATTCCATACTAATAGTGACTATCGTTTTGTAATGATATATAGGTTTTTTGAGTGTTGCGTTATGGCACCACCAAATATTGATAGAATCTGGGAGAGCCACGGTTGGTGGATCGCGGAAATGGATGAGTCGAGCGCCTTCTTATGGGTGACAGATTATCCCTTTGAGCTGGGGAAGCGTACATCGGCGTTGGGAAAGAGTTTTGGCAAAATCCACGCAATCACTGTTCGACGTGATGATATGGTATACGTTACTTGCGCAGTGGGTCCAGGTCAATCGGAGGTGAAGACTTCTCTTTCGAAGAAGTTGCTTTTGGCACCTGTCCCTTTGAATCTTCTTCAAAATCCAGGTCAAGTGAAATTCCTCAAATCCTTGCAGACGTTTTGGTTAAACATCTCTCTTGCGGTACGTACTGCTAGACACAACAACGTCTTAGCCTGTTTAGCGTTATCACCAGAGATGGTGCTGAAGGCTAAGAAGATTATGGAGGAACATATTATATATGAGGCATTTCGGGAGAGGGACCCATCACGTGCGACAACTCAAGCCCCACCAGCGGAACCAGAAGAAACAGAAGTTTATCGAATTCTTGCTGAGCCGTTGCAACTAGATTGGCGACCACTAGAAGGGGGGAGGAGAAGTGGAGGCCATCATCCCACCACAACTTCTGAGGTACAGACATTACCGAATCCTCTATTAACGAGTAGACGTCCTACGAAGAGGCCACGGCGTGTTGAGAGTGATGTAGCTTCTGGTTCAAGAGAAGGCCCATCAAGTTTGGATCCAAGTGGGAGGAGGTAGATTGGGAGAAGTACAAGATCGGGTGGCAGGATTCCTAGGTCGGAGCTTAGAACGTCTGATGGTCATCGTAGGGCCCCTACATCTACACCGGGAGATTTAGCTGATTTGTCAGCCATGGCGCTGGAGGAAGAAGATTTTTACAACCTATTTGACAGTATACCAGAGGATTTTGAAGACAATGCGGAGATACCACAAGATCTTCCAACTCCAATGAATTTAAAAGCACTAGTGCCTACAACAGAGGAGATTGCGAAAGGATCAGTGTGGGGGAATTTTGTGTTTAAGGCACACATAGACCGCATTGTCTCTGTGGAGAATCCGGAAACCAACCACCGAGTTTTATCACAGACGAGGGTCATAGAAGTATTCAACCGCTTACGAGACCCAGAATCCGCGACTCGGGTGAGTAGATTGGTACTTCGACCGATCAGATACATCGTGCATACTACCACCGATGATGGTGTCGTTGAGAAGGAAGAGCTGTCATTTCTGTTGGTAGGTACCGCACGAGAGTTTGAGCGCATGTTCATTGCACACGGGAGTGCTTCTGTACATGGTGCTATAGGATCCCAGTATTCTTGGCTTCAAGATCATATCATTTGGGAACCGGTGGATGGGCAACACATAGTAGTTGCTTGTAAGTTTGCACAGCAGCAGTGGAGAGATGGTACTATGCCTTTAAACGAGTATTTGGACACGTTTGAGCGGCGGGAGGCCTCTTTTGTGGTGTATGATGATCGTCGCTTTTACATTGAGAAGTCTGCGTAGATCAACGTGGCGGAGTTCCAGAGACATTCATATTCTACCATGGAGGAGGATTTGAGGAAGATCCGTTAGATTTGGGATCTATACAGGAGGCCTGATAGCACATTACGTGCGGACGATGCACGCAGGGTTGTTGCTTTGGTGAGTGCGGCAAGTGCAGTGCATAAGTTGCCCAAGGGAGATGGAGTTGTCACGGTGAAGAGGTTGGCCAAAAACATGGAGGATCTGACCAATCATGCATGGAATCCAAGCAATGACTGCTTCGAAGCTATCATTCAAGTATGCAAGGACTATGAAGACGGCATTCTCTTTTACAACAAGGAGGAAGAGGACAAGTGGAAGGACATGGCGAGGAAGAAAGAGCTGGATCCAAATGTGGACATACGACCAACAAGAAAGGAGATGACCCAGAATTGGTTGAGGCCGTTAGGTAGGGTTCCGATTCCATATTATCTTCGGTTGGCAGAGTCTGCTGCAGCGAAGCCGGTGACGGAGGATGGAATAAGACCTCGTCAAGCATACTACTTCGACGGTGTAAAAGACAAGAATCCACATCCTTGTACGATTGCCGGTATTTGTGACCGATATCAGAGATGAGAAGCTGTGATCAATTCCATCCGTTGGTTGATGGTGGAGAACAAGGAAAGTACACCTGATTCCATGAAGGAGTTCTTCCGTATCCGTGTAGGGAAGTATTTTCCGAGGAGTAACGCACAACTTGATACCTTTGGGAAGCTTTTGAATGCTACCACGAAAAAAGCTTGGACTGCTCATGTGCGGGGGAAGGTGTCTAAGCTGGAAGACATAGGCTACCTCATCCCTCCTTCCATCAGGTTTCATTATGGTGACATTGCAGCAGGGGGGCGTGGATACATTGGACTGTCCGTGGATATGGGACGACATGGTACTGCTAATTGGGAATGGCAGATGGAAGTCAAGAGACCAGGCCAGAGCGACACAGAGAATCTTCTTCCGATTCGGTGTAGAAGAGGGTTATTCCGCACCGACTACATAGAGTTGGGGAAACCATGTTTGTGGGTGATTGATTGTCGACGTGGCGGTGGGAGGCATGGAGATGGTCATTGGGGAGATGCCCAGTTATCCGCAGCTTTTGCACAGCTGTCATTATGGATGGCAAATATTGAACGATGGAACGTCATCTTCTTGTTACCAGCGGCCGTATATGCCAACGAAGAATTTTTTACGAAGGTGAAGCTTCCAGAGGGATGTACTATGTGACGTGGATGTTGGGCATTTGATCCAAACTCGGTTAATCTCTATGCTCTCGATTTTACAGAGAATGGGCGTCTGGAGCAAGTAGTACAACCGATTGGCGATGTTGTGATTTGTATGCAGCACCCTATGGGTACATCTCCTGGCCCGAACTATGTTTCTGGAGACGTTCCACTTCCACTTGTTTTCTTGGATCATTGGAGTGAGGCACGCCAACCCTCTGAAGTTGATTCACTTGAGAGATCTCCATCAGAGCAGGCAAGACTAGTCGGCTCATACTTGCCCAGTGGTTAGGGTTTAGTGGCGTGTAACATATCTACGGCCATTCCTACGAGCCTTTAAGGAGATTTTTAGGGATCTGAGATTTTTATCATTGACGATTGTACAGACAGAGTTTCATTTCTGTACAATGAGTTGTCCGACAATTTCCAAGGACAACTGTTGGTCAGGACTAATGGAAGAAGCACTGGTTGCAACATCGTACCTGAGACCGAAGAGGCGGTTGATGGAGTGAGGAATGAAGACGACAATGAGGATGGAGGTGATTTACATGAGAGATTGCCACGTTCAAGTACCACTGAAGATTTCTCATCTCGTAGTGGTTCAGACGCCGATAAAGATGGAGTGAACTAGTCTCCTCCATGAGAGAGGATTCCATCAACGCAGCGGGCGGTGGGAGATACTTCAGAGGAGACGTCTACAACACCTACGGAGAGGATGCAAGATACCGGTGTAGTGGATGTTGGTTTGGCGGCAGGGGCAGGAGGGGGGCGTACATTTGATGGTCCTAGGCTGGATATGGAGGAAGAAGAATTGGATTCATTGGAATTTTTTTCGGTGTAGAGGAGGATTCCACAGCCTTCGATGTCTTATCAATCAGATCCTGTATCGGAGACACAAGAGACGTTTGGAGGTACTCAGAGTGATACCGGACCAGGTTTGCTTTCCGTTCCAAGATCTAGCGTATCCGAGGACATCATTGCATTTCAGGGGGCCTTCTCGTTAGAGCAAGAGATGTCCTTCAATCCAGAGGATGGCTTTTTCTACAATGATGATAGGGTAAGGCATACGCGGGAGGGTGTTCCTGGCAATTACCGATATCTTGAGTGTGCGTCCATTGGCATCGAAGATGTGGGAGATCGTCTAGTGCAGGATCACGAACTGTCCGCTATGGTAGGTAGCGCCATTGGACACGTGGAGGGAGTCGTTCCGCCAGAAGATGAACTCTGAGCCTTGGAGCTATATACTATAGTAGAGCATGCACACAGTTTAGGTGGCAAATATGTTGGTATAATGCAGTTTGAGATGTGTCTATCGTTCGGTGGGTGGTATATATTTATATATTGGATGGTCCATATGATATGTTTGATTTTGGAATTCCTCGGCAATAGTGTGGAATTGCTTGATTATGTATGTTTTTGCATTATAAAATATAGTGAGGTACTTTACACTGTCTTAGGAAATTGTATATATATTTTCGTATGTCTTACACATTGTATTTGTAGTGCAGTACTCTAAAATCCTATAATAACTCATAACACATTTATAATCTCTATGGGCACATGATTATAGTTTTGTAGCAAGATTTGTAAACTAGATTAGAAATCATATATTTTCTAAAAGAATGTAGCAAATGTAAAAAATATATTACTAATATGAACATGAAGATGCCAAGGTATGACACAATAAACACCAAAAAAAATTGACAAAAAACATACTAAACTTTTGCCAAATTTTGATTTTAAAAAAAGTTATGAGCAAATAACTTGCGGCTTTCTACCAGCAACCAGTGCACTTGGCTAAGTGCATAATTGCTTAATTGCGTGTTTTTGGCAGTCGTCGACTGGCAGCCGATGATTATTTATGGACTTTCATTTGTCCATATTTTGTTAAATATCCAATTTAATATTATGATAATTAGTTGAGACCTTTTAGAGTGCAAAACTTAGACACCAATTGAAGTCAAAGTCTGCTGATCCAGTAAATGCAGGGAAGAAAATGAGCTTTCATTGGCTGCTGATCCAGTGCACTTGGCTAAGTGCATAATTGCTTAATTGCGTGTTTTACTTCAAACATTATAATCTTTCAATCCGTGCGCTCAAACTTTATGAAATTTTGAGAGTATACTACTTAATAAGTCATTTTTGAGATCCTACGATTAAAAGTACGAAAAAAACTTCATTTTTTCTTCCTTGCTAGTTGCACAAAAACAAGCATTTTTAAAGATTTTTTGTTTAAATATTCTCAACATAATTTATGGACCAACGTACTTTGGGTATCAATAACAAGTGCATCACCAGCAGGGTATGACTTCCTCGGTACCAGTACCAAGTTATCAACTTGGGTAACAACTTAGGGTTTCATTTTAGGGTTTCGGATTAGGGTTTTCATGCGGGTATCAATGGAGGATATCAATCTTTGAACTTTGGGTAGTCCTAGGAGGGGTGTGCGCTCGCACACCCCTGGTTGTACTTGTGAGGGAGGCTATGAGTGAGAGCCTAGGGTTTGGTGGAGGGAGACAATGGAGGTGTGGGAGAGATGGACTTGTGAGGGCGGAGGGTGGGGAGAGAAGAGTCGTGAGGGAGGACAATGGAGGGGAGTTGAGAGGTTGTGGGTGGCTAGGGTTTGGGAGAGATAGGTTTGAGAGAGAGGGATTCAGGAGAAATGGGTTTGTGAGAGAGGGATTTGGAAGGAGTAGAGAGCGATTTGGGAGGATTGACAGTTGGGGGAGCCCGCGCCTGCAGGCCACACGGTAGGCCGTGCTTGGGCCGGCAGGACGCGCCAACTCCATCACCTTCAGGCTCCCTTGGGCAGCTTTCTAAACAATCCTTAACAACCCTCAAATTTTTCTAACCTTTCCTCAATCCTTGCCGCGCGTCGATTCTCCTTATCGCTGCTTCTCCACACGTGGCTTCTCACATCACTTCTCCTTCATGTCACGCTCCTCCACCTCCTCCAGCTTTGTCATCGTACCGTTGAACTCATGAAGCTCCTTATTTTGCGTTTTCGGTTTTCGGCCTTAGAATAAGCTGGTTGGAGGAGTAGCAGCAGTTGCAAGTGTGCGCGCGCACACCTCTAGTCTACATAACTCCATGGGATTGTCACGGGACTCCATGGGATCTCATCGGAACACGGCGGCTAGGGTTTTATAGTTTAGGGTTTGGGTTGCTAGTGGCGGCGGCTAGGGTTTGAATTTGTGGCGGCTAGGGTTTGGGTTTCTGGGGTGATTTGTGTAGTGGCACTCACGCATTCAATGTCACACTATGTACTACACTCTCAGCTTCAGTTGTAGTAGATTTGATGTCACTCAGTAGCTAATGTCTCCCATCATGTATACACTCAACTTCTTTTGAATTTGACATATATGAACATATTTTTGGTGTCTTTTTTGTGTTCTGAGTTGCCTATTTCTAATTCAGCAATGAGACGAAGTTAGGGAAGCTCACCTTGTTCACAAAAGTTCCCTCTAAGCATAAAATTCCCCTTGTAGTGTGCACAGCACACGTAATTTCCACAGAAATTAGTTAATGGAATAAAAATTGACATGGCTTCAACATGTTTGCGAGAGAGCTCACCGTTGAAAGTTGGAAGAGAAGTGACCTCTTGGGTTTGTAAGAGAACCTTATATGCAAGTTCAAACCTTGTGCCTCAAACAAATTTGTCCAATTTTAACTTTTGACTTTTAACTTAATTTTTTCTACTGTATAGACTTTTTATATAGTTTATTAAATCTTTGGGCTAATATTATATAATACAAAGATACTTCATAGTTTTTAGCACATGGTTTTAATAAATCACCATAAAAATTTTATGCACATTTTGCAGGTTTCTAAAAGAGTAGAAAAACAGATCCAACAACAAGAACGGAATGGTGATTTAATGTTGAACGCCATCAAACAATGATGTTTGTACTGCTAACACCTGCAACGTACTTTGAAGTAATCAATTATTTCTATACATATTTCAGATTGATTCTTGATCGATCTTCTATACTATGTTGTTTGTAGAATAACCTTTTTTTGGATGTACAATCCCTTTCTTTTTATTAGCGATTGTATCAAGTTCGAATGGTGTCCATAATAGTAAGTAATATTACTAAGTAATGTTAACAAATGTATAAATTTTCATTTGATTTTCTCTATCAAAAGATGAGGTGTAAACCTTAATAGATATTTGACAAAATCTGGACGAAATCAGCATTTGAGGACCGAGTTGACTTTGAATTCTTATCAGCTGCCAGCCGACGACTGCCAAAGCGTCTAATCAATGATCTTTGAAAGTGCCTAACTCACTCATTTTCTATCCAAATGGAGCTTATGAGATGTTTTTGGCATCTACGGAAAATGAGGATGTCAAAAAACACCTCATAAGCTTGATTTGGACAAAATTTGAGTAAGTTATGGCCATTTGAAATTTTCATACGAAGAGAAGCGTCGGCTGGCAGCCGATAAGAATTCAAAGTCAACTCGGTCCTCAAATGCTGATTTCGTCCAGATTTTGTCAAATATCTATTACATAGGTTAATTTGCTATTTTTCACTAATGATAATAACTTTTAGTACAATATTAAAGGAAAAAATATTACTTGCTAGTATTAAAATTTTCACATTCAATAGAATATCCTAGCAAATGTTTTTGAGGTGCCCGACGTGCCCGATTTTGCCAAATAAAATTGAAAACCCTCGAACTTTTCCATGAAAATCGGATATGAGAAACATTTCATCTCCCATTTAGGTATTAGTAATGCCCATCTATAGTGCATGTTTAATAGAAAAATGTTATAAATTGACATCATAGGAGTCCGGGTGATCTTTCAAATTCTCAATTCCGGACACTTGTCCTTTAGTGGTTAATAAGTATGAATTAAAGTCATATAGTTGGATGTGTCAAAAAATTCCGTTCCCCTCAGTAATCATTGCACTAAAATGAGCAATTGTGAAATATTTTGTTGTGAAAATGCCTTGTTCTTTCAACGCTTTAGTAACATACTCAGAAGCTTTCATAAGATTTGATCGTACGGATTGAAAAATTAAAGTTTTTGTAATAGACAACATGGTTAATTTTCTTCCCTATGTTGAGTCGATTACGAGAGTTCAATTTACTTCATTTCAAAAGTTTGCATTACACGTGGTCTAGATTCATTACCATCATGCCAAGATTGATATTAGTATCTTGTACAACACTATTCGGGAATGGAAAGGAGTGTAGCATATTCAATGACACTGTGCAAGAGTTGACGCTCTACACGTGTTTAAATTTTTTCATTTCAATGCAGTTTCATCAAAAGGTCCAATATCATCATCATATTTTGAACAACAAATATGTGTTTAGAAACATACCTTTTATCAGATGAATGGTGCTTTGAAGGTTAACAATTAGTACACGTATTTTGACTAATGTGCAGCCATAATGTTCCTATTTTTTCAATAGTGATAATGGAAAACCGCACAATTCAGCCTCCTTTGATATGGCCACACATCGAAAGGGACAATATGCCTTCTAATAGCTCTGTGGGGGCCCGATTAGTACGAGCAGCACCTGCAAGGCAAATTCAACAGAGATCTGTTGGGATCATGACTTCTAAATTGGAAAGGGCAGTAGAATTGCTTTCAGATAGAGGAGATGTGGTGGGCTTAGCAACCAGGGAGCATGCATTCAAAAGTGGCATGGAATTGAATGGGTCAAAGTTGTTCCCATTCGAGGTGGCGGTGCGTATCACTAGGGTAGATGATGCATTGCATTGGACCGGAGAGATTGTAGGAGAACGCCTTGGCATGTGTGTGGGCTTGATCATTCGTTGGCATTGATCTTTGCTACGTGTAGTGGCTGTAGAACCTGATATCACATGTGTCCATGGTGACATTGGATCACAGATAGCGCCTACACAAGTGATGGCCCCAGAATTTGATTTTCCTGAGTTCATCAACACACCAGGATCCACCCAAAGGTCTCGACGCAGTAGTCATGCTTCAAACGCCATAGATGAAAATTCGTCGTTTTCCCAATCTACTCCCTCAAATATCCAAGATTTGCCCCATGTAGATGGATTTGCTTATGTTAGACCAGCACGTCGTCCATATTCTATGCAAAATAAGAGAAGGAGAGATTCAAGGGAGCCATCATTGACAGAAGCTGCACCATCTAAGGTATCGCTTAGAAGCGTGCAAATTGCAATGGCACAAGGAGGATGCAAACGCAATTGTTTGAGAGACGTTCTAGCAAGGTATCTATTGGACATGCGATATATTGCATGGGGTAATGATTTTTCAGTTCGAAGTACGTGGATGAGACAGCTGCTGGTTTCTTTTTACACAAGGACGGAAGGAACTCGTCGAGACAAGTTTGTAACAAAGTTAGATGGGAAAGAAGTTTGCAATGTTTGCTACGCTCTTGGGGTTGGATATTCACAGAGGCGCTTTAAGCAATTAAAGAAAGACTGTCTAATATATGGAAGAGTGACATCGATTCACGGCAATACCCTTTCAGATCCGATAAGAGAGAGTACTAGAATGTCTGCAATAGAGGCTTGCTTTAAATCGTTTGTCGATGAAGCTGGTTGTCCTCAACCTCATCGTTGTATTCGCCGTAAGAGTGACAACGAAGTGGTGCCTCTCATTCTCCTTCCTATGAGTACAGCCAAATTTTATGTATTCAATTACGTAAACGAGGAGGTCAAGAGAATTTGTAATGGGGAAACTATTTCTATCAGTTCGTTCCGGAGGATGTGGCGCATTAAGTATCCCCATGTTCAGGTACCTCCATTCTCGAGATTCTCAAAGTGTTATCATTGTTGGGAGTATAAATGTGCCATGGAGGGAACCACCAATGCGGATGCAAGGATAAAGATAAAAAAGTTGTTTATGTTGCATCTGCGCAACTAGATGGAAGAACATAGGCATTATTGGATATTCAAGAGGTCATGTTATATTAGCCCTGAGTTGTACATGTGCATCATAGTGGATGGCATGGACCAAAACACGACCATGGTATCGAGGATGCGTCAGACTGTGAAGAACATTGAACACCGGTTTGTGAAGACCCATCTGTGTGGTGCTCTTGTACATGGGATTGGTTTATATTGCGACGTGTGATTCGGGGCTCACCACAAACACGATAGCAATCAAGTCGTGAGTACATTGTTGTACGTGATTGGAGATGTGCTGCGGAGGAGGGGCTTTTTGCCACCAACATTGCGGATTCAGGCCGACAACTGCACGCGTGAGAACAAAAACATTTATATGTTTGCTCTATGTGCTACATTGGTGGGATTGGGGTTTTTTCAGGAGGTGGAACTATCTTTTCTTATAGTGGGCCATATACACGAAGATATTGATCAACGCTTCAGTTGTATATCAAATACGTTGAAGAGGTTGGATGTGGATTCGTTGAAGAAAATTATGAGTCTTATAGAACGAGGAACATCCCCTACGGAGGCATTTGTTAGCGCCCGGCTGCTAGAGAATGTATGGAATTGGAAATTGTTCATAACTTCTCACTTACTGACAGGTGAAGATTCATTAGTGGGCATAACATTTCCGCACCACATGCGATTCTATATGGACAATCGAGAAGGGACTCGTGAGGTTCGAGTACAACACAAGCATTATTGCAAGGATCCATGGGGACCAGAGGCAGGGACGAAAACTTTGAGGTCGTTGCCAAATAGAGATGAACGACCATCGTTTGCGGAAGTATTTGCAGCGGACGAACGGGAGTTGAAGGCGTTGGATGACTTCATTGTATATAAACAAAGGTGCATTCAAAGGTTGGAGCATGAGGACAAGAATCGTAAGGCAAAAGTAGAGGCTGAAAGATTGAAACTCTATTTAGCTCAATTTGCACACAAAGACCGTAGCAATGAGCATCATACCTCACCGTTTTGGCCTTCAGAGTTCTCCAACACCGGACCTACAGGGAGCGCATCTTTGGATGTAATGGATGGTGCAAGTGAAGAAAATCGCGAGGTAAATGTCGTAGAGCAGGTAGTGGCCATGCTTCCAAATGCCGAGGCTCGAGGATACTTTGGTCCTCGTAGAGGAAGATCCTCTAATCAAGCAGTGCGTAGGGCACAACAAACAGAGCACAACTATATTGAGGAACGCGCCGAAGAAGGAGCAATGTATGAAGGTAATCACGACCCATGTCCACCATTTTATCTACAATCTGATATCCGTTGTGGACAATTTGTAGCCTTGAGTGTTGATCGAGCAGAGATAGAAGGCGGTGTACCATTCTATGTGGGGAAAGTGATTGAGGAAGGAAAAAACCGATGGAGACTTAAGATTAAGGTTTGTTGGTATTGGCCCATCATCCAAAGGGGGGTTGCTGATGGACATGGGTCTTCTGCACAACGGTATGCAAATTGCATGGATTCATTCTAGGAGCCATCTGGGAAGAGCCATAGTTGGGTAGAGAAAGATGCATGCATTATTTCATGGATAGACACACTGGAAAGAACCATGTGCGGGGCTAACGGGTGGAGAAAGCGCAATGTATTTGGAGTGCAGGTTGAAAGCAGGATTCGCATTCTTCAATCGGCAAAGGCTCACATCCTACAATATATTGCAATGCAAACCGAAGCTATCGATGATGACCGTTTGCAAGCAGCCCTAAATTCTATGGAGTAGATAGTGTGCATTTTTGAGAGTATACTAGTTGTGTATGGTAATTGATATATAGTGTATGTGTAAGAGTAGTATATTCTAAGGGTGATGTAAGACGTTATGTCATTAATGGTTTAGAGTAAAGTTGTGTTTACTATTGGTGCTAAGTCCAATTGTTGGAGCATCTATATTTAGTTTTCACCATTATATGCATTATGTACTACGTAGAATATCTTTTAATCAATTGCCAACCCTTGCATAAAATATTTTTTTTGTAATTACGCCTGTTTATATACTACAATCCTTCAAATCTATCTTTGAAATATTGTGAAACTATATTAAATACAGATTTATCTAGTATTAACGATGGGCCACCACAAATTAGTTGAAAATGCCAAAAAATTGCTTCCAATATGAACAACCATGATTGTACGTAATATTGTTGCAAAAGCTCAATTTTTTTTCCTTTGGAAAACATTTAAATTTTTATTTATTTTTTTTCAATTTTGCCACTTTTGTTCGCAATGGCCGCCGTTGTATCCAAGTGCACTTTTAAATGGCCAAGTGCATAATTGCTTAATTGCGTGTTCTAATTACATTGCAAAATCAATGATTACAATTATAATCACTAACTTTGAATTTAGCTTAGTAATCAAGCATATAAGCCTAAGTTTTTTGATTTACTTGAGTGATGATGATTATTGCAGCAGAGCAGTCTAGAGCAACAACAACAATTTTGTAGGATTCTAGTGCGATGGGAGGCTGCGGTGAGGAGCGCATAGCGAAATGGGGCAGCATAGTCCCCACGGCAAAAGGGAATGACATGCAGACGCCGCACGACGAAGGAGGGGGGGCTAGAGCGCGGGGCGCGACTTCGCTGCCGGAGGAGACCACGGACACCCTAGGCCCGGTCTAGAGGAACCCCATCCATGGATGGATGGATTGACCTCCTTTCGTTGGAATAACTCCCAATGAGGGGGTTAGTTCGCCATGGGCAGTAGACTTGTGTGGTGACTTCCTAAAATGTCTAATTTTGGGCTTGGTTGATTAATCCTAGGAGCAAAACATAAGGTAAACAATTTATGAGGGCTCAGGTCGCACGAAATACTAGGCCCGCGCACACAAGGCTAATGAGGAGCGTGCGACGCCGTATGTGAGGGCGCGGAAATGCGGATTTTCTCTGGCTAGCCCACAAGGCCTAGAGCTAATATTTCGTGCAAATATTATTTCCTTCACGAATTGTTTACCTTAC
>OZ020526.1:13457278-13575753 GCA_963971425.1 Bryoerythrophyllum caledonicum | reverse complement strand
CTAGCGTTTAGTTGCGACGGCTAGGGTTTAGTTGCGGCGGCTAGGGTTTAGTTGCGGCAGTTAGGTTTTGGGTGCAGTGGCTAGGGTTTGGGTGCCTGGATGTGGCGGCTAGGGTTTCAGGTTGTGCGGTGATGTGCGGTACTGAGGATTTAGTGCCATATTATTAACTTCACATTGACTTCAATTTGTGTGGTGTTGGTGTAATTATTTCAGTTGAACGAAGGTTGAACTTACTAGTTGTTGACTGCTATATGTGTATTCATTCAACTTTGCAATTTTGTACATACTGAAGTTGGTGTCCTCACTTGTCTATTCAGATATTGGTATTCACCTAACTCTATAGTAACTCTGACTGAACTTCAATCATCATGTACCTATCCCTGAGTTCCCTCTATGCAGAATTGAAACAAAGTTAGAAGGTTACCAAATTCGCTAAAATCTCCTCGATGTGCAAATTTCCTTCAATCTACACAATACACAAAGTTGACAGAAATTAGTGAATGGAGTAAAAATGCACATGGCCTTAAGGTTTCGAATGCAAGAGAGCTCACCTTAGAAACTGGGAAGAGAAATGACCTCCAAATTTGCATAGAAACCTTATATCTATGTTGGAACCTTGTGCCCCAAGTTTACGAGTCAAAGTTTGACTTTTGAACTCTGGTCCTTTTGCTTTGTTCCTCCTTATGTTTAAACTTTTTACATATTATATTAAAATTTTGGGGTATATGTAATACGATGATACTTAGGAGGTTTTATCGCATAGTTTACCGTATAAATTTTGTGCATGTGGTGCAGGTAAAATGGGAAGGGTTAAAAAACATGTTCAACAACAACGGAATGGTGATTAAATGTCGAACGCCATCAAGCATCAGTGCGTATACCGCTAACACCTGCAACGTATCTTGAGGTAAACATTTATTTTTATACAAGTTTAAGATTGAATGTTGATTGATCTTCTATACTATATTGTTTGTAGAATAACCTTTATGTGGATGTACAAACCTTTTTTTTATTAGCAATTGTAATAAGTTCCAATGGTATCGGTAATAGCAAGTAGACAACATGGTTCATTTTCTTCCCTAAGTTCAGTGGATTCCCTTTGTTTCAATTCACTTGGATTCAAAAAATCGCATCACACATGATCTAGATTCGTTATCATCATGTCAGAAATGATATAAGTTCCATTTACACCAATGTTTAGGGATGCAAAAGTGGTGTAGCATATTTAACCCCTAAAGGATCAAGTGTCCAAAATGGGCTTTTTGAAAGTTCGGTCAAGTTCGTATGGTGTCAATTTCCACCATTTCTCTTTGAAATTTTTTCTATAGAAAGGCATTACAAGACTTTAGTGGGAAAATAATTTTTACCTAAATTGGACATTTGATCAAAACAATTTAGGGTTTTGAATTTCAAATGGGGAGAGCAGACAAGTCGAGCAAAAAAACTTCTTGTTTTCCAATTAAAACCGTGATATCTTTTTATATTTCACTTTTTATTTTTCCACAACATTATGTGGTGTAAATGTTCTTATTGACGATTTTGATAATCAATCTAAAACATATTAAGTTCACAAAAAATTACACTGTGAATTAACAACTTCCAAACTTCCACTCCTTGCATAGTTGTTTTGAATATGCTACACCCATTCTCTACCTCTGAAAATTGGTGTACAAGGAATTAACATCATGCTTAACAAGATGGTTATAGATTTAGACCTTGTGTAGTGCAAAATATTGACACCAAGTGAAGTCAAAGTCTGCTGATCCACTCCATGCAGGGAACAAAATGAACCATTTGCTTGACTTCAAACACTATAATTTTTCTATCCGTGCGGTCAAAGTTTATGAAAGTTTTTGAGTATGTTATTGAATAAGTATCTTAATTGAGATCCTACGGTCAAAAGTAGAGATAAAAGTTTTTGTTTCCTTTTTTGTTCATTGCGATGGAATCGAACAATTTTGAAGTGTTTTTGGTGTAAAACTATCATTGTATCTTCAGGGTTAAAGACTCCGTGCAAGGAGATCATGCTCTACAAATTCTTAATTTTTTTATTTCAAAGTTGTTTTATCAAAAGGTCCAATATCATCATCATATTTTGAACTATAAATATGTGTTTAGAAACATATCTTTTATCAGATGAATGGTGCTTTAAAGGTTAACAATTAGTACATATATTTTGACTAATGTGCAGCCATAATGTTCCTATTTTTTCAATAGTGATAATGGAGAGCCGCACGATTCAAACTCCTTTGATACGGCTACACATCGAAAGGGACAATATGCCTTTTAATAGCTCTATGGGGGCCCGATTAGTACGAGCAGCACGTGCAAGGCAAACTCAACAGAGATCTGTTGGGATCACAACATCTGAATTGGAAAGGGCAGTAGAATTGCTTTCAGATAGAGGAGATGTGGTGGGCTTAGCAACAAAGGAGCATGCATTCAAAAGTGGCATGGAATTGAATGGGTCAAAGTTGTTCCCATTCGAGGTGGCGGTGCGTATCACTAGGGTAGATGATGCATTATATTGGACCGAAGAGATTGTAGGAGAACGCCTTGGCATGTGTGTGGGCTTGATCATTCGTTGGCATCGATCTTTGCTACGTGTAGTGGCTGTAGAACCTGATATCACAAGTGTCCATGGTGACATTGGATCACAGATAGCGCCTACACAAGTGATGGCCCCAGAATTTGATTTTCCTGAGTTCATCAACACACCAGGATCCACCCAGAGGTCTCGACGCAGTAGTCATGCTTCAAACGCCATAGATGAAAATTCGCCGTTTTCCCAATCTACTCCCTCAAATATCCAAGATTTGCCCCATGTAGATGGATTTGCTTATGTTAGACCAGCACGTCGTCCATATTCTATGCAAAATAGGAGAAGGAGAGATTCGAGGGAGCCATCATTGACAGAAGCTGCACCATCTAAGGTATCGCTTAGAAGCGTGCAAATTGCAATGGCACAAGGAGGATGCAAACGCAATTGTTTGAGGGATGTTCCAGCAAGGTATCTATTGGACATGCGATATAATGCATGGGGTAATGAGTTTTCAGTTCGAAATACGTGGATGAGACAAATGCTGGTTTCTTTTTTCACAAGGACGGAAGGAACTCGTCGAGACAAGTTTGTAACAAAGTTAGATGGGAAAGAAGTTTGCAATGCTTGCTATGCTCTTGGGGTTGGATATTCACAGAGGCGTTTTAAGCAATTGAAGAAGGACTGTCTAATATATGGAAGAGTGACATCGATTCACGGCAATACCCTTTCAGATCCGATAAGAGAGAGTACTAGAATGTCTGTAGCAGAGGCTTGCTTTAAATCGTTTGTCGATGAAGCTGGTTGTCCTCAACCTCATCGTTGTATTCGCCGTAAGAGTGACAACGAAGTGGTGCCTCTTATTCTCCTTCCTATGAATACAGCCAAATTTGATGTATTCAATTACGTGAACGAGGAGGTCAAGAGAATTTGTAATGGAGAAATCATTTCTATGAGTTCGTTCCGGAGGTAGTGGCGCATCAAGTATCCCCACGTTTAGGTACCTCCATTCTCGAGATTCTCAAAGTATTATTATTGTTGGGAGTATAAATGTGTCATGGAGGGAACCACCAATGCGGATGCAAGGATAAAGATAAAAGAGTTGTTTATGTTGCATCTACGCAACCACATGGAAGAACGTAGGCATTATTGGATATTCAAGAGGTCGTGTTATATTAGCCCTGAGTTGTACATGTGCATCATCGTGGATGGCATGGACCAAAACACGACCATGGTACCGAGGATGCGTCAGACTTTGAAGAACATTGAACACCGGTTTGTGAAGACCCATCTGTGTGGTGCTCTTGTACATGGGATTGGTTTATATTGCGACGTGTGGTTCGGGGCTCACCACAAACACGATAGCAACCAAGTCGTGAGTACATTGTTGTACGTGATAGGAGATGTGCTGCGGATGAGGGGCTTTTTGCCACCAACATTGCGGATTCAGGCCGACAACTGCACGCGTGAGAACAAAAACATTTACATGTTTGCTCTATGTGCTACATTGGTGGGATTGGGGTTTTTTCAGGAGGTGGAACTATCTTTTCTTATAGTGGGCCATACACACAAAGATATTGATCAACGTTTCAGTTGTATATCAAATACGTTGAAGAGGTCGGACGTGGATTCGTTGAAGGAAATGATGAGTCTTATAGAACGAGGAACATCCCCTACGGAGGCATTTGTTAGCTTCCGGCTGCTAGAGAATGTATGGGATTGGAAATTGTTCATAACTCCTCACGTACTGACAGGTCAGGATTCATTGGTGGGCATAACATTTCCGCACCACATGCGATTCTATTTGGACAATCGAGAAGGGACTCGTGAGGTTCGAGTACAACACAAACATTATTGCAAGGATCCATGGGGACCGGAGGCAGGGACGAAATCTTTGAGGTCGTTGCCAAGTAGGGATGAGCGACCAGCGTTTGCGGAAGTATTTGGAGCGGACGAACGGGAGTTGAAGGCATTGGATGACTTCATTGTATATAAAGAAAGGTGCATTCAAAGGTTGCAACATGAGGAGAAGAATCGTGAGGCAAAAGTAGAGGCTGAAAGATTGAAACTCTATTTAGCTGAATTTCCACACAAAGACCGTAGCAATGAACATCGTTCCTCATCGTTTTGGCCTTCAGAGTTCTCCAACACCGGACCTACAAGGAGCGCATGTTTGGATGTAATGGATGGTGCAAGTGAAGAAAATTGCAAGATAGATGTCGTAGAGCAGGTAGTGGCTACGCTTCCAAATGCCAAGGCTCGAGGATACTTTGATCCTCGTAGAAGAAGACCCTCTAATCAAGCAGTGCAAAGGGCACAACAAACAGAGCGCAACTATGTTGAGGAACGCGCTGAAGAAGGAGCAATGTATGAAGGTAATCACGACCCATTTCCACCATTTAATCCTCAATCTGATATCCGTTGTGGACAGTTTGTAGCCTTGAGTGTTGATCGAGCAGAGATAGAAGGCGGTGTACCATTCTGTGTGGGGAAAGTGATTTAGGAAGGAAAAAACCGATGGAGACTTAAGATTAAGGTTTGTTGGTATTGGCCCATCATCCAAAGGGGGGTTGCTGATGGACATGGGTCTTCTGCACAACGGTATGCAAATTGCATGGATTCATTCTGGGAGCCATCTGGGGAGAGCCATAGTTGGGTAGAGAAAGATGCATGCATTTTTTCATGGGTAGACACACTGGAAAGAACCATGTCTGGGGCCAGCGGGTGGAGAAAGCGCAATGTATTTGAAGTGCAAGTTGAAAGCAGGATTCGCATTCTTCAATCGGCAAAAGCTCACATCCTACAATATATTGCAATGCAAACCGAAGCTATCGATGACGACCGTTTGCAAGCAGCCCTAAATTCTGTGGAGTAGATAGTGTGCCTTTATGAGAGTATACTAGTTGTGTATGGTAATTGATATATAGTGTATGTGTAAAAGTAGTATATTCTAAGGGTGATGTAAGACGTTATGTCATTAATCCTATAGAGTAAAGGTAATTTTACTATTGGTGCTAAGTCCAGTTGCAGAAGAATCTATATTTAATTTCCACCATTGTATGCATTATACACTACGTAGAATATCTTTTAATCAACTGCCAACCCTTGCATAAACTATGTTTTTCTGTGATTACGCCGGTTTGTATACTACAATCCTTCAAATCTATCTTTGAAATATTGTGAAACTGTATTAAATACAGATTTATCTAGTATTAACAAGGGGCCACCAAAAATTAGTTGAAAATGCCAAAAAACCGCTTCCAATATTAACAACCATGATTGTACGTAATATTGTTGTAGAAGCTCAATTTTTTTTCTTTGGAAATCATTTTTTTTCATTGATTTTTTTTTTTTTGCAATTTTGCCACTTTTGTTTGCAATGGCCGCCGTTGTACCCAAGTGCACTTTTATATGGCCAAGTGCATAATTGCTTAATTACATGTTGATAATGGCATCTTTTTCTGCTATATATTGCATATCATTTACGGATCGATGTTCTACCATCTGTTAGCTCAATGTACTCCAAAAATCACAAGTAATAGAAGTGCTAATGATTAAAAAAATGGACTTGCCATGACTAAGAGTATTAAAAGTAGTCATTCACTTAGAAAGAATTTTTTTGTGTAGACACTTAGAAAAATAATTGTTGGATCTAAAATTCAAATGGTGGATAGATTCATTGTCGCATCTTCTATTAGACTTTTTTGGTTAAGTAGTAAAATTATTGATTTTTACACGTTGCAAAGTAAAAAACAATAAAGGTTGATTAGAACTTTCATTCATTGCTACACGTCCCATAAAATTGCACTATTGAATATTACAACAGTACTATTTAGCCCTATAGTACCATGCCCCTTGTGCCTGCTTTCCCTAAAAAAGTGCTTTGGGTACCATAAAGTCTTTTTTTGTTAAATGTCAGGTTCAGAGAAAACAAATACTTCCACAAAGCTTTTGGTAATGCCCATATAGAATATACATTTCTAATATTCTTGCCTATAATTGAACTCATAGGTACCTCCCCAAAACTTTGATTTCAGGGGCTAAACTAGATCACGATCTTCATGGTCATGCATGCCTCCTATATAATCACATGTCTCTTCCAAATTAGTGACTAAAGGAAATTCATAATTGTGATGACCTTGCAAACTATTATGTTCTACACCATCTAGGGACTGAAATGCAAGTGATACAATGATTTTTGATACTTAGAAAACTCACAGATATTCATAAGAAGTCCAAACATACATTACCTCTATCTAAAATGTTACATTCTCTTCAGTTTTTTTTTACAATCTATAGTTTACTCACACATTGTCTAAAGACTTAAGTGTAAGGAAAAAAACAATTAAAAAACAATCCAAAGTAAAACAGATAAATATGAATACAATTATTACACTCACATTGTAATGAACATCTTGTCACTGGAGATTTTTGGGATACACTTGAAAACAACCTTTCCACCAACACATGTATTTATCGCCACATGTTGGACAATATGTCTTTGGTCTTGTAAGGAGGAGTGAACCATCATTACAAACCACGCATTGTCTTTGTGTTTTGCTGAAAGCGGGATAGCAAATTCTTCTACGAGAAGGTGTTCTACTTGTTCCTTAGACATGTGCAGTAACCAATCGCTCGTCAATGCTTCACATAATTGTACTCAAAACTCCAAATGAGTCATTGGAATTTGAAGAGGATTATTCATCTTACACTTGTCCACATAAATAATAAACATATTCACAATGCTCGTGTTAATTAAGAAAATAACACCCGGTGCCATCATTTGTGAGGCCGGGTTTGACATGTGTAAGATGCTCTCAATTTGTCTGCCACATCAACGCCACGCATGTGTGTAGTGTACTCAAGGTGCACCGAGGAAGTTTGAAAATTATCAATGATGGAGCCAATACGGAGTGGAACCGATGCCATTGGAAATTGACATGGAAGTTGAAGGGGCACAACATGAGTTGATAGAATAAGAATGGGTTTCTTATCCTTCCATAACATAGCACTTATCGTTCTTGATTCATGCATACGCCAATCAAGTGTTCCTTGGACATTCTTTGGAAATTCCTTTGTGTTTTTCAATGCATCCTAAACACCCACCCGATTACACCGCACTGTCCTAGTAGCATATGTCCCTTTTTCTAACAAGTCTTTGAATAAGCCTATGCTAGTAAAAAAAATTCCATTACTATTACATGAGGGAAAACCAATTCGGTCCACCATAAGTATGTCCTTCCACGTTCTCTACCGTTGCAAAACGGTTAGTCTCCGAAACAATGTCTCGTTAAATATTTATTCGCCAAAAAACTTTAAATAAGTTATGGATTGTTGAAAAGTAGCGCAAATAAATATTTGCACCCGTACTTCCTGAAAATCTTTGAGGCTCAGGGTCATATGTATAAGAATGTTGAGACCAAGTGTCGTCACAATATGCATATGTGATATTGTTGACATCACCTATAACATCATCTTCAAAAAATTCATAATCTTCATAAATTTGATCATCTTCATCCTCATTGAAATATAGAGTAGTGTAATCAGTCTCAAGTTCCATCTCACTACCATTTTGTATGGATGAAGACTCAATATGTGCCCTTTGTTGATATTGAGCTGATGCATGAAGCCTCTGACCATGGATGCTTCTAGTACCCAAGGTATGTTGAGGTCCCAATGTCATCCCAATTCCTTCATGTCTCACCTCACTTCCTTCATAAAATTCATCCTCTCTTAGTGAGGCCGTCTCTGGTAAAAAGCCTCTCCAACCAAATTTGGAGAATGCTCACCTTGGAGGAATTTCCATTGTTCTCGATGTAGTTGTTGCTCCCGAACGGTCCCTGAGCCTCCACTGCTCTCTGAAGCTCCCCCTTGCTCTCCGCTACTCCGAGAAGCTTCTCCATTGTCAATACTTTCTCTTGATCGCTTTAATAAACAATGTTGTTGAGCTCTGGTGGCCACCATAAACCTTCCACAGACCTAAATTCAGGGTTAGAATATGGACCTTCGTCAAAATCCTCCTCTTCCAAATCTTTATAGCTTGAAGCTCTTCCTTCTCCTTCTGCTTCTTTGTTGCCAAAATAAGTATCAATAAAATTGCCAATGTTTTCAAAATCATCATAGTGAGAATTGTCAAGGGTAGAAATGGACGGCACATGAAGAGGCATTGAGTAGTCAAAATGTAAATCCAGAGCACTTGGGATTGTTGGACTTTTAGGTGGTAACGTGGTGGATGCTGTTGCAGATTGAGTAGACAATGTGCAACTCCGTTGCACTAGTAGCCCGTCCCATGCAAGCTGCAAGAAAGCAATGAAATTTCATATTAGATTAATATTAGCAATTCTCTAGCCAAAGGAAAATCAAAAGAAAAATGCTTGTACCTCATTTCTTGCGAATGTGGTTTTTTCCTAGGCATTTTGTTGTCCTGTAGCTTCAACTCACGCAAGAGTTTGTGTGAAATAAGTGTTTGAGCTTGTTTGCAATTTATCCAAAATTAAACAAGAAGCTTGTGTAGATTCCTTATCGGAATCAAGGATGCGCTCATGTATCCAGTATCCTACAACAACATGAGACTTTCCATGAGTGAATGTTTAGGAAGGAAATGCTAAGCAATATTATTGCCAAAAAAACACAATAATTAAAGGTGGGTGGTGGTTCATAACAAGCAGTCATAAAACCGTAGCTCTTCAGTGGAGATGCAATTTTACGACATTCCCAAATTGCACATTTGTGCTTTTGACATCTAATTATCACAAAATATGATAATTAGATGGTATTGAAATAGACCTTTGAGCTTGTTCAGACTCCCAAGTCATACATTGACTCCAACAATTGTCATGTTACATGTATTTGTGCATGGCCATAATTATTGAAAACTCTCTCTTGATTCAAAATTGTTAGAACATCATGAGAAGGTTACATAATTTAAATTCCTAAATGTGGTGCAATAGATATCACTTTTTGTTCAAAGTAATTCATGCACATTTTAACCTCTAAAAGGACAAGTGTCCCATCAGGGGACAGTTGTTTTTTACTCTTCACTATAATTATCTTTCAATTGTGCAGTCAAAATTCAAAAAATGTATACCACATCATCTCACATAAGTTTAGAAGAAGGTCCTGAGGTTATAGATTTTTAACAATGTAGTAGAGATTGCTCTAAAATGTCTTGGTCCTTTAGGGATTAATGGCTTAGAAAAGGTTCTCCACCAAACTATAATACAAATGGGCTGAATTAAGAACTCTTAATTTGACGCTTTTGGGAAGTGTCCAAAAAAAGGTAAAAGTGTTGAAGAAAATATTAAAAACTCTCAAAAAGTGAAAAAAAAAATGTTGAAAACTTGTGTATTGCATAAAAGTTTTGAATTTAGAGTGTCCATAATAGCTCCATTTGTATTGGTGAAATGAACATGTCTAATTTCACTAGCAAAGGTAAGAAAGCACCTTTTGTTGTCAAAATGAAAGGAAGAACTAGGATAACTTCTCCCTATTTTTTGTGCCTTCTACCTGTAAAGACATCATAATTTGACACAGTCAGATCACACTTCAAGAACTAGAAGTTTATTCAAAAGTGACACAAATCGCAATGAAACCTCACAAATGAAAGAAAAAAGGTTAAAATGTCATCATATTTTGACACAATCATCACATAATTTCAGGATCTAGAAGTTTATCCAAGAGTGACACATATTGCAATGAGCTCCTCACAAATGAAAGCAAAAAATTTACTACTCACTAAGATCATATCAAGACCTGTAATAACGCACTAATTACAACTCACAAGCGCTCTCCTACGCACAAGCATTGCTTCCAAATAATCATCACTTGTAACCTGAGCTGGAAAACAGAATGGGAGGCCAAGCACATTGAGTGGCTGTTGAAACACTATGATGTAAGTTGCTTGTATTGCAGAGGCAATGTGCCACAATATACACAGAGAGATGACGGCTTGACCGTCCTAAACCTAATTGACAAGTAGCAGCAGTGTTGCTACAGTGTAACTGTATAGGTCATGATTTACAGTGTAGTGAGAGGTCAAACGATATGGTTTGTTTCTCCAACACCCCCGCTCAAACTAGATCATGAGAAAAAAAGTTTGTAGGATGATGGGAGCAAAATGAAATAGGTTCCCTTAGGCCAAAGACTAATTTTGAGAGATGCTTGATGGAACTTGTCAAAGACCTGCAAGATTTCTATTATCAATAAAAGGACCTGGTTCTAATGATTTTGTCAAAACGACGGCTTGTTGTAATTTGGTGGGAACATATGAAATAACAATAGTGCCATCCTCATATTTTTCGCGAATGTAGTGATGTTCAAGTTCAATGTGTTTAGTGCGTTGATGCATCACCGGGTTCCGAACAAGCTTGATACTACTCAAATTGTCACAAAAGATAGGGGTAGGCTCCTTGGTTCCGATTTGAAGTTTGGTTAAAAGTCGTCGAAAATAGGTGATATTTCAAGCTGCCTCAGATAACACGCGATACTTGGCCTCAGTAGAAGATAGTGCCAACGTGGGTTGTAATTCACTGGACCATGCCACGGGAGAGGAGCCGATTTTATATAAAATTCCAGAAGTTGAGCGTCTAGTGTCACTTTCCCCCGCCCAATCGGCATTCGTAAAAACAGAAAGATGTGCATCACCTTGTGAGGGATAAAAAATGCCATAGTCAAGAGTCCCTTTGAGGTAACGAAGAATGTTTTTAGCAGCTGTAAGATGAACTTGCTGTGGATTGCTCATATATCGGGAGACACATCCGATGGCATACTGAATGTCCCATCGTGTTATGGTTGCATAAAGAAGTCCCCCAACAAGACTTTGATATGTAAG
This sequence comes from Bryoerythrophyllum caledonicum, assembly GCA_963971425.1. NCBI lineage: Eukaryota > Viridiplantae > Streptophyta > Bryopsida > Pottiales > Pottiaceae > Bryoerythrophyllum > Bryoerythrophyllum caledonicum. Next base: position 13,564,384 of record OZ020526.1, on the reverse strand, counting down.
TTTGTCAACAGGGTTTGTGTTCGTGTCTTTGCAGAGTTTAAGTTTCGGATTCATAGGAGTAGACAACGGGTTACAATCCTGCATGCCAAAGCGTTCAAGGAGGTGCTTAATATACGTGCGTTGATGAAGGTAAATACCGTCAATGCGATAATAGAAATCGGCACCAAGGTAAAGTTGAGCAAGACCCAGATTTGTCATTTTGAATTTGGATTCTAGTTGGACACAAAGGCGTTTGATATGTGAGATATCATCGCCTGTAATGAGAATGTCATCCACATAAAGAAGAATAATCGTATATTTACCGTTGCGAATGGAAAAATAGAGATTAGGCTCCTCTTTACTTTTAGTGAGACCTTGGTTTTGAAGATATTTATCAATTTCACCATACCATGCACGAGGAGCTTGCCGAAGGCCATATAGTGCTCGTTGAAGCTTGCAAACTTGACCAGAATGTTGAAGATCAAATTCAAAACCAGGAGGTAGAGTCATATAAACATCCTCATCAATTTTTCCATTCAGAAAGGCTATTTTAACATCTAAGTGTTGAATGTCCCATTTCTTCTGTGCGGCTAAGGCAACTATACTGCGAACAGTGGACCATCGAACAACTGGGGCAAAGGTTTCGAAGAAGTCAATGCCTTCTTGTTGCTCGAACCCACGAGCAACTAGACGAGCCTTCTTTAGCTTTGAAAATCCATTTGGCGAAGATAGGTTTCTTGCCTTCTGGAAGATCAACCATTTTCCAGGTGTGATTTTCTCGAATAGAATCTATTTCTTGTTGGATAGCATTTTTCCAACCTGGATGTTTGATAGCCTCTGTAAAATTTCGTGGTTCTATGAAAGTGCCGGTTTCTGCAGAGAAGAGATAGGTGACTCTAAACCTGGTGCTTGGTCTACGTTCACGAAGTGCATATCTTTGTGGAGGAGGAACTGGTGGTTCGGCTATGGGATTTTCTAGTGGAGCTTGAGGTGTAGTGGATTCAGGTACTATGGGTAGATCTGGTAAATGGGGTGCAAATGGAGTGGTAGGGGGAGAGATTGGCGTTGGTGTAGGAAATAAATTGTCAGTGAATGGATTTTCTTGAATGGGAACATTGGTTTTGACAATTTCATAGCCTACTTGTGTTTCGTCAAAGACTACATCTCTACTCCTGTGGATTTTCTTTGATTGCGGATCATACAACCTATACTCTTTGCTCTTGGTGTCGTATCCTAGAAAGATACACTTGATAGTTTTACTATCAAGTTTGGTTCGTTTAATGTCAGTGATATGAACATATGCCAAAGATCCAAAGATCTTTAGGTGTCAGACAGAGGGTTTGATATTGTAAAACTTTTGGTCGGGTGTCATACCTTGATTTGCACGTGTAGGACTTATGTTGACAAGATAATTCGCTGTCTTAATCGCCTCTGTCCATAGAAATCCAGGAAGATGACATGCAGCGGCCATGGATCTCCCTTTTTCGACAATAGTTCTATTTCGTCGTTCACTCACACCATTTTGTTGTGGTGTTAATGCAATTGTGAGTTGCCGTTGAATTCCTTCATTGAGAAGATAGGAGTACCTGAGTAGTTCTGTTGATGGAGATTTTTGAAAAACGCTCACGACATTGTCTACCTGCCATACAATCTCCACAAACACTTCTAAGAGTTGGAAATGTAGGTAATCCTTGAACTCGTTGTGCATTTGCACAGTGTTGAAGACTAGCATAGTTGAGATGTCCAAATCGCTTGTGCAATAAATGCATAGTTGATTGAGAGACTACAGAATTCACCATAGCTTCATTCCTTTTGTTGGTGAATTGATAGAGTCCGTTGGTCAAATTCCAATGTCCAATGGCAACAATAGATTTGTTTTGATCAAGGATAAGACATTGGTTGCCAGAAAAAACTATAGTATGACCTTGATCAGCTAATGAGCCCACAGATAATAAGTTTCTTTTTAACGCCGGCACATACAAAACATGATCCAAATTTATTCCATCAGGGTGCGTTCCAGTTTGAAGACTGGATGATCCCACAGCTGCTATGCGATGGGCATTACCGTCAGCAGTTGTTACATTTTGCCCATGCGAGCTTGCATCAACATGTTGTAAGTTTTCATAGTTTCCTGTAACATGGTGGCTTGCACCGGAATCCATAAACCATGTAGAGTCTTGATACTCTGCTAAATTAGCCTCGGCGGACCAACCATTGTCTACATAAGTCCCATCCTCAACATAGGGGTCATAGAAATCCTCAACATAGTTAACGGTGGAATAATTTCCATGAGCGCAAAATCTTGAAATATGTCCTGGTGTTCCACAAGTGTAGCATATGATTTGCCTCGCTCTTGGCATTCCCTACAGGGAACCATAAGTCCCAGCTGTAAAAACGTTCGTGGGCTGAGGAGGTCCGAACCAGGTCATAACCCCTGGCCTGACTAACTCTAGCCCTGGTCGTGGACCAAGGCTGTGATAGCCCTGGCTACCAGGCTGAAGCTGGCCGCCACCTGCGATGGCCCTACGCTGGCCACCACCTGCGATCCCCTCGTGGTCGCCACCTGCGATCGAGCCATTGGGCTGATATATGCCACCTGGCTGGACTTGGCCGTTGTCGGGCGGCAGGGAACCACAGCCGCGGCCTCTGGCCGAGCCGCCACCTCCCATCCAGCCGCCGCTGTTCAACGGGCGTGGCCTCTGTGCCCTGTGCGCGGTCATGGGGCCGTATCCATGACCATTAAAAAGTCCTCCTTGATCGTAGCCTCTGCCAGAGAAGTAACTGTTAGTGGGAGTCCACCCACGTGCATGCATGGTGCGATCCCAGCCTCCTCCTTGTTGGTTACCGTCGCGTCCTCCTCCATGTCTCTGAAACTGTACTGATAGAGCTTTATCTTGGCCGCGTTTCTAATCCCGTAGGCTCTTTCTGTGTGTTTCTGTGAAGAGTTTCCCATTCCAACATGAAAAGTAGGATTGATGAGATAGGTGATACCTTGTATGATCATTTCGTAGCTCTGAGGTAGACCGTTGAGAACAAGGTTGATCAGTGTCTTGTCATGAATCTCTTCTCCATAACCCCTCAGTTGGTTTCGTAGATCCATGGATTCAGTGAGGTAAGCGTTGATATCTTCACCTTCTCGCATGGACATTCCATACAGCTTGTTTGTGAGCATCTGGATCTGCTGATGATCTCCAGCTGAAAACATTGACTTGAGCATGTTCCATGTCTCTGCAGGGTCTTCGTGTTGATTGACTGCTCCAAGCAAGTTGTCCCCTACAGACATTGTAAGTCCTGTTTGTGCACGTTGTTTAACTTCTAGTAACTTTGTCTCTCATATGCTACACCTCCAATAGTAACTGGGTATGAGGCTAAGCTGTGTACTGTCTCCACAAGTGGCCAAAGGCCCTCTCTCTTTAGAATCGTTGTCATCTTAATCTGCCATACATTGTAATTCTGTGGTCCTAAAAGTTTGTTGGATTCACTAACTTCACAATTGCTGCTTCTGCTGCTTCTACTTTCAACCATCTTTCTCAACTTCTAGATCTAGATCTGAATCTGAGTTTCTATATTCTAAGTTTCACATAAGGAGCAGCGCTCACTTCTCTCTACTATGTTTTACCTTCTGGATCTCTTCTCCTGCACTCTAGATCTCCACAAGAAGTAAGATGCACTTGTCTGATCTAAGTCTCATACATCTAGATCTACTCCAAGGAGCATTGCTCACTTGTTACTCCTACTTCCTAGCTCTGATACCATGTTGAAACACTATGATGTAAGTTGCTTGTATTGCAGAGGCAATGTGCCATAATATATACAGAGAGATGGCGGCTTGACCGTCCTAAACCTAATTGACAAGTAGCAGCAGTGTTGCTACAGTGTAACTATACAAGTCATGATTTATAGTATAGTGAGAGGTCAAACGATATGGTTTGTTTCTCCAACAGTGGCTTGTGCTCCTATTGCATCAGCCTACACAGTCTTTTGTCCCAGTGATTGGATGCCACCATGCACATGTCATTAACTCTATGGACCATGGCATGACACCGTGACCAACTACACTAAATATCACTTTTAGGGTAGTATCACAAATAGTGTAATTACTTTTGTACACTATTCGTGAATAAGTTTACAAATAGTGTTAGCCACCAATATCATCAATGATACCCCCAATCAACCCCCCAATCAACCACCTACCCGGCCGCCATGCCTTAACTAACCACCTACCCTCATTCTCAATCCCATATTATCCCCTCTTGCATTTGCAGATTTTATCACTCTTACAGTTTGGTGATGCGAATGAATATTTTTTGAACATTTTACCCTTTCAACATTTTACTTTGTAAAGTTCCTACTTGTTCAACTTTTTACTTGTTAACTTTTAACTTTTAATTGTTTTCTTACTTTTCCTACTTTTTACCTTTTCAACTTTTTACTTTTTAGACTTCCTACTCGTTCAACTATTTACTTTTCAACTTTAAACTTTTTATTTACTTTATTACTTTTCTATTTTTTACCTTTTCAACTTTTACTTTTCAACTTCTTACTTTTACAACTTTTTACATTTACAAACTCTTTACCTTTTTACCTTTTCACCATTTATTTCAATTTTTTACTTTTCAAATCTTTGCTTTCTCTCACTCTTACTTTTTCTAACCCTTACTTTTCCTAACCTTTACGTTTGCAATCCTTTACATTTTCTTACCCATATTTTTTGAACTTCTACTTTTTCAATCTCTTATTTTTTCTAACCCTTACTTTCCAAATCCCTTACTTTTTCTAAACTTTACATTTTAAAACCCTTACCTTATCAATCCCTTACTTTTCATACTTTTACTTTTTATTCTCTTACTTTTTATAAGCCTTACTTTTTCAATCCTTTTCTTTTTCAACCCTTACTTTTCAAATCACTTCTCTTTTCATAAATTTTATTTTTCAAATGTCTCCTTTCTCAAATGTGATCTAGAATCTTTCACTTTATTAGTACTTTAAATTTTATGCACCTTTTCAAAAAAATACTTTTGAAAAAGGTTGACTTTTTCAATGTTTACTTTTCCAAATGTTAAAGGTACATTTTTCAAACATATACTTTGTAAAATGTTTCATGTTTCTATTGTTTATTTTTCCATATGAAATTCTTTTCAAATGTCTCCTTTTTAAATGTGTATTTATTCAAATGTTTATTTCTTCAATTGTTACCATTTTCAAATGTTTTCATTTTCAAATGTTTCCATTTTCAAATATTTCCATTTTCAAATATTTCCATTTTCAAATGTTCCCATTTTCAAATGTTCCCATTTTCAAATGTTCCCATTTTCAAATGTTTCCATTTTCAAATGTTTCCATTTTCATGTGTTTCCATTCTCAGAGGTTTCCATTTTTAAATGTTGCCATTTTCCATGTTTCCATTCTCAGAGGTTTCCATTTTCCATGTTTCCATTCTCAAATGTTTAAAGTTGCCGATTCACATTCCTTTCAAATCTAACTTTTTATTTTTCCAATCTTCTATTTTCAAATATTTCCTATTTTTGCAATTCCACTTTTCTTCCATATCTAGGTTCTATTTACTCTCAATCATTTATTTGCCAAATCAATTTTTGGTGCAACTTTACCTTCATTCCATGTCTAAAGACTAAATTCTATTTTATCCAAATGTTGTTTTTTTTTTCTGAATGTACTTAAATCGTTGTCGCTTCTTATACTCAAAATGTATACATAATCTTCTTCTTATCTTGATACACTAAATGTGCACAAGTGAAAAAAATTATATTGCAATGTTAAGTGGAATCAACAATATAATTCAAAAAGGCATCCCAATGTGGAAAGGTTCCTAACATGAAATAGAAAAGTAGCCCAATTGTTTTTGCATCTAGACCTCATGCTCTCTTCGTATGCACCAATCAAAGGCCCTTATCACCCATTTACTCTAATTGTAACAAAATAAATTGGATGGTTTTTATATTTAAAAACTTTGGTAGGAGGCTGAACTGGCTAATTCATGTCACTAGATTCAAACTAATTTCGTGTTCCAAATTTTCATTTCGTGTTCCAACTTTTCATTCTGTGTTCCAAATTTTCATTTTTTGTTTGATCTTTGTGTGATAGGCCTGCCGACAACAGATTACAAGCCTGGAAGTGAACCCAGCACCTGATGGTTTTCAACTTTGTTACAATAGAATACCTACTTTGGTAGGAGGCTGAACTAGAATTGACAGCTGAACAATAGGTCATTGCGAGGACCAGTTGGTTGAACTTTTTTTTTTTTTTTTTTTTTTTTTTTCGAAACAAATCAAAACCAGTTGGTTGAACTTTTTCAGCAGTGTGACCATTGACAGGATATTTTATTGCACGAGATTGCATTGTTTCATTTTCTGATATCCCATCCCAGGAAATCACGCATGTTAAGCATTGACTTGACAAAGTCTTCAATCATTGACTCTGTTGTTGACTACATTACCCATAATGGGTAATACCCATGCTCAGAGCATTATTTTGGGTAGTAAATCCTAGATATTATGCCACTTGTGAAGTAGCTGTGGTGAAGGCCACTCCCCATGCTACACCCGACCCGACGAAGTCACATTATTTTGGGCAATAAATCCTAGATAGCTAGTATTTAGCATGTTTTACGGCCAAGGGGGATGAACCTAAGATTTAGCATGTTTTGATGGACATGGGAGTGTGAACTTTAAGACCTTGGGCCTCCAACTCAAATTCCTCGTGCACACTTTTTTCGAAGGTCAAGGCTTCTTGAAGCCCATTCTCCATTGATGCCCTCCAAGTTCGAGGATAGTGTATATTAAATTATTTATTTTCAATTTTGACGTTTTCATTAATAATTTCCACAAATCCAGCATGCCTTTTTTTGAATTGATGAAAGCTGAAAGTGACCTTCACCTACTGTAGTTGGTATATAATATAACAAAAACAAATATCGTTTGTGATATTATATACCAAACATATACAAGACTAATGTATACTACATCGTGATGCAATATTGAGTTTGTATATGAAAATAGAAATTATATAATCTTGACAATAATATATTACATTCAATAGGACTACATAGTATTATCCTACATTGTAACCCAACGTGAAGAATGTGGGGAAGAGAAAATATGGTCACTTCCATGTGCTTGACCCGTCGGCTATTTAGATCAACTAATGCTTGGGTGGCTTCCAAGAATATGTTCTCAACAGATTCTTCCACACCAAATTGCCGAATCAAGTGAGCGCACATCACCTTTAACCAAGCCTGACATAGTCTAGTTTGTTGAGAATAGTAAGCGGTGGAGACTTTTGGGATCTCAGTATTGTGGTTACTTGAGCCATTTTGGGGAGGTGGGCCCTCATTTTAATGGCACCCTCTCATTTCACTAGCCCTCTCATTTTAGGGGGTCTAGAGGCTTTTTGAAGATTTTTTTGGGCAAATTTGAAGCTTGCGGCCCGAAATTAATCTTGGAGGCCCTAATTTTCTATAAAGAAATCCACCATCCAAAAATAAAACAGAGGCCAGGTTTTACCACACCCCCATCCTCCAATGGCTCGAGCAACCATATTATTGAAATCCGGACTTTTGAAATTTGAAGATGATGGGCTGGCACAATGAAGGTCGCATTCCCAAAATTCTGAGCTACACCCGACTTATTTTATTCTGGTAGGGTGTCTCAATCAAAACATATGAGTGACCCGACCCCGTCAAAGATGACAAGTTGGGTGGTGCATGGAAAGAGGCTCTAAGCCCTCCTAAACGGCTAAAACCGACAATTTAAGGAGTCTGCATATATGAAGACATGAGATAATTATGCTATTATTTTTAGTCATATCCAATAGAATTACAATTCCAACCCAAGTGATTTCATATTTTTCCGATGAAAATTGAATTAGTGATGAATTTTCAAATTGTCCAACCATGTTTAGTGGGTGGCGACCAGTAGGTACCCCATAACCAACGACCAAAAGTAAGGGTCTCAACTAATAGCAAACCTCCAATTTGGAGCTGAGTTGGTGGTAATGGGATGGAAGAGGGTTGGATATGCCCCAAATTTATAGATGCTGGCTATGCGTTTCGGTTGGTTATTGGGGGGCTTACCTTACATGAAAGTGCAGCTGAATTTGAATAAGACATGTATAAGATTGCATTGTTTCATTTCCTGACATCCGAACCCTAACAAATCACGCATGTTAAGGATTGACTTGAGGAAAGTCTTCAAAAAAGTGAATCTGCTTGATGACTAAATTACCCATGGGCCATGCCACTTGTGAAATAGCCACATGAAAGGACCACAGCTGAATTTACCGAAGACATGCAAAGGGATGCATTAGAGAAAGCTGAGATGCACAGGAGATGCATAAGATATGGAATGACCACATGGAGGCTGGGGTGGAGAAACAAAAGATGTGAAATGAGCGCATCCAGGGTCGGGTTGAGAAACAGGCGGTCACATTTGTCAAGCCTCGGAGGAGACAACATGCAGTTTATGATTTGTAATCTACTTCCTTGATGGCACATCCCACGGGACGGTCCACTTTGGTGACTTTCATGACCTCTTTTCCATCAGTAAACTGCAGGAAAGTGATAGTCTGACTAAGCACCTCACCTACTTATATACTCAATGGAAAGGCTTGGTACTTCAGCCATGACTCGAGCACTATAAAGACCACATCCCATTCTCCACTTCCCATCTCTCTCTCTCTCATTCACTCATCTCTGGCAATGGCTCCCTTGAGGATTTGCCTGGCACTTGTGCTGGCCCTGGTGGTGGTTTTTGTTGGGGCTCCAGCAGAGGCGAGGGGCCGTGACTTGATGGGATACTCTCCTCCGAAGTACGAGAAGCCTCCACCGAAGTACGAGAAGTCTCCTCCCAAGTACAAGAAGCCTCCACCGAAGTACGAGAAGTCTCCTCCGAAGTACGAGAAGTCTCCTCCCAAGTACGAGAAGTCTCCTCCGAAGTACGAGAAGTCTCCTCCCAAGTACGAGAAGCCTCCCCCCAAGTACGAGAAGTCTCCTCCCAAGTACGAGAAGTCTCCTCCCAAGTACGAGAAGTCTCCTCCCAAGTACGAGAAGTCTCCTCCCAAGTACGAGAAGCCTCCCCCCAAGTACGAGAAGTCTCCTCCCAAGTACGAGAAGCCTCCCCCCAAGTACGAGAAGCCGCCTCCGAAGCATTGGTAGATGTGCAACATGGAGCCTGGACTTGGGTTCAAATTCATGAACTTGTGGTAAGCTATGGTTAACATTAGCTCATTTTTTTGTGTGTCATTTTTGGATGGATTGATCTTGTACCAATAGCAAGTTAGCAAATTTCATGAAGTCATTCATATTTCCCTGTTGATGTCTCTACTTCATAGAGTTACTCCCTACATTAGCAGCTTCTCCTACCTTTGACATGAGTTTCTACTAATTCTAGCAGCTCTTCCCTAAACATGGATATGTAGTGTACTTTGAACCCATCTTCAACCTCAAATTTAAAGCAATGAATATGATCTCCATAATCTGCTCTGGAAAGTGACTGGCAGTTGGTTTGTGAATTCCAGGTAGCTGAGACGCTTGAAGGAGTTGAAGGGTGAAGAAATCAGTACAACAGTTTGTTGCAGTCTTTTAAACAGAATATGTGTTGTGTTTTGTGACCGTTATGTTGTAGCATTTGGCGCCAGGTGCAGCTTGAGACATGTTAATATTGTGAGTGGTGATGATCTGGTCGATATTATGTTAGTTGCATCAACAGTAAGGTTTCAGCGCCAGTAGCGGTAGCCTGATGGATGAATCAGGAGAAGTATTATGAGTCGTAACTTGGCTTCTTGCTGTAGTGGCTCATAAGTACTAAAATAAAACTGCTCAGAAACTCTGGGCCCAGTTCTTCCGTGTCAAAAATCTGGTTATGAGCTGAGTTATGGACATCGTTCTGTGTCAAGAGTCTCGGTTATGAGCTGACATCCATAGACCTATGGACACAACATAACACTGATAACGTTATACATACCCGGGTTGCAGAATCATAGGCTGCAAGAAATGCAGAAGCCAATATCTTCACTACGCTTTCATATCCACCTGAAATAGTTTAAAAGAAAGTAATAAGAGAGCGCTACTCAAACAAGCGACGGCGGTTAGAAGAGGTAACGCTACAAACAACGTATTTTATGTTCTCAATATTCCAACAATATAGAAGTGAGTCCTAAATTACACACACAAGAACACGATGCAATACATGAGAGGCCTGATAAACTTAAAAAGAACGACAGAACTTGACAGCAGATTCTTGGAAAGACTCACTTCGGTGCATTTTCTAGCAAGTAGCTAAAGGCTCCACCGTCATATGCCTGACGAACATATGCACAACACAAGGATAGAATGCTAATCTACCGGTGCCAGAAACTAGTCCCAGCAGTCGAACCTCAGCATCAACGCTTTGCTTTCCCTAACTACAGTAATCATCCACTTAACTTTGACGGTGCTAATCAGAGAATGACTGCATACTAGAGCTTGTCCGTCCTGTGCAGGGAGGAAGGATACAAGACAAAGGAAGGTAGCCCAGCCCAACAATAGAAGCGCGTACTCTGGAAAGGAAACCAGATAATAGCATTTCAACTTTTTACCGTGAGATGTTGGTTCAGACTCATAAAGAGAGCATGTCTACGAATTTTCATACACTTCAAGTGTAAGAAGGAAATGAAGTAAAAAAGGAGTACTTCTTTTCATCTATGCCTGAAGAGGACTAGCATAACTTTGACGTCCTTGGTGTCAAATTGTGCACTACACAAGGTCTACGTTTAGTATCTTTGAGTTGAACAAGACAGTAGGCTTCCCTCCAAAATTTTATGAGGTAGACTTGGAGGTATTGAAACATTTTGAAGACAATTGTGCAAGGAAGAGAGGTTCAGACTCCAAACATACACATTTTGATTCCTCAAAATGCAATTTCTTATGGAGTGGAAATTTGAACAGTCGAAACATATGTTTATTCCATATTCGGAAGTACTAGGGAGAAATTTGGGAAATTGGAAACAATATCTCTAAGTTACATGTAGAAAAGATATTTACATTTTTGTAGCGTGCTTAAGAGGGTGTTAACTCCTAAAGGACCACGACCACTTTCGCTCTAAAACCAATCCAAAACTGCCACTGCCAAAAAGAGACATGAAAATAACATTGCAAAGTGAATTTTGGATTTCCAACCGTAAGATCTTAAAATAGACTTCTATATAAACATGCCACAGAATTTTGGTTGCAATCCACCGCACGGATTGATAGATTTAAGTGTTTAAAGTCAAAACAATGGTTCATTTTCTTCCCTACGTTGAGTAGATCAGCAGGCTTTGACTTCACTTTGTATCAAATTTTTGCATTGTACAAGGTCTGAATCTCTTACCATTGTCTTAAGCATGATGTTATTTCCCAACACACCAATTTTTAGAGGTAAAAAAGGGGTGTAGCATATTCAAAACAAGTGTGCAAGGAGTGAGGTTCAAAAATTGCCATCTCACGTTTTATTTTTTTGTGAACTACGTATGTATTCAAATGATAATCCAAACGGTCTATAAGAAGGTTTTCACCACATATTGTTGTTGAAAAAATAAAAAGTGAAAAATATGAAGATCTCTAGGTTTTATGTAAAAAAGATGAAGTTTTTTTCCTCCGTTGCCCGACAATGTGTGAAAATGTTTGACTTGCAATAAAATGCCTTTTTACACTAAAGACAAGATTTTTTTTTGAAAATTTCCAAAAAAAGAAATATTCTTTACATGTGTGAAAAATCTCAATGTCAATAGAAACTTTTGTCAAAAATTTTGGAGGTGCCCAATGTCCCCACTTTTGGCTTTAAGTGGTACTAACTTTCAAACCACAAATCCAAAAAATAAAATAAAAATATCTCCACGAAGCTCTTATCACAGGCAATCTAGAATGAAAATTTTAGAGAAAAAGGATTTTTTTTCGAATTTTAAGAACCTGCCCAAAATCAGAAATCCCCGCGAAGGAGACTCTGGTCTTTTAGGGGTTAAAACCTTTGCAGTGGTTGCGTGTACTCAAGAAAGTTTTCTCTCTTGGAAATTTGAAAGAAAGAAACACATATATTTCTCTCAAAAATATCAACCCTGTGCACTATTCCAAAATTTTCCAGCTGTAAAGACCGGTTCATGCTTTTCATGAACCGGTCTTTACAGCTGGCAAATTTTGGTATTTCAAACAAGGCTGCTATTGTATTAGAGGAAGCTTACTGTACTAAGGTAGGAAAACCAAAAACGGTGAAAATAAGGTGATTTGACCAGAAGGAATGGAGTTAGAAATTATGTGAAATTTTTTTGAGATGAAGAAGAAGAAATGATGAAGAATGCAAGTTGACTCGTATTTTTATTCCCCGTAAATAATTATCTACAATTTTTCAAAGTGGGAAGTTTGTCAAACCCCCTTCTTGTATACTAGACTCTGCCAAAACTGAACGTGGTGGTATCCTTTTCTACACATGAAAACACCTAAAATGGTCCACCAAAACCTAAAACAGTCCACCAAAAATAGTCCACCAAAACCCGACTGGTGATGTAAAAATTATCCATTTTTGGTCTACCACCTCCTTGTTTCACTGTAACTCTATTGCACGCCTTGAGGGCATTAACCGTTTTTTATTTTCCTACCTTAGGGGGAGGTTTGGCTTCCATTGGGTCCCGTTCCTACTCTTGCATTTCATTGGTGTAGTAAACAAAGAAAAAGATTGGGAATCTCATACTTGATTCTTTTCCAAATTTTAATCTTACCTCTCCTTTTCCTTTTCTGGAATGACTCTCAGGAAAGTCTCATGCATGTGGTAATCACCTGAAACTCGTAATTTGAGCGACTGTAGGTTGTTATTTATTCCCCGAAATTGTTTGTTTTACCTTTTTATTTACACTGATATTCAATTTATTTTGTATATATTTTAAAACTATTATGCGCCCTTTAACTGCATGTATCTTAGATACATGCATGTATTTGACACTACACTAAAGATCACATTTAGTGTATGAGCACAAATAGTGTAATCACCTTAGTACACTACAGTGAGCTCCCTTTATAACATCCATGTTGGTTCTGCCTGTTATATATAGAGGCTGTAATATTGAATGGATGTTGTAATGGAAAGGGTCGGGAAGGCTATTAAATGGTATTGTTGAATGAATGATTCTATCAAAGTATGGCATCAAAGGATGATGGTGCAAGTAATCTCTGTATGACGCACACCAATCAAGGGGTTGGTCAGACACATGCAGAATGTTTGACAAACAAATCAAGTGTTTCTACAATGAGCATGGTGAAGTTACATGGTGCAATGGTGTGTAGTGTGCTTCAAAAACTTATCTTGTGTTCTGGTAGTGAGCATGGTGAAGTATGGTACAATGCATGCATTGTGGTTGATTTATTGAACATGTGAGTAGGTGAGCTGATTGATGCCTTAGTATGACGGCTCTGACTTACAAATTAATTAACTCTCATGGGAATCCACAATAACAAATTTATCTTACCAATGGGGGCTATTCCTTGATAATGACCAATTCTAACATGCCTTAGATTGAATGGATGTTACGTGGGGTGACAATTTGGTTTGATGGAAGTTGCTGTAATAGCAAATGGCTATTGTAGAGAGCAACTAAATGTTTTGGGCCCACGCCGCCTATTATCATGAATTTATTGTTATATCAGATGTTTTTATAAAGAGAGCCCACTGTATTTGTGAACAAGTTCACAAATAGTGTTAAATGCCAATGTCATTAATGACACCACGAAACAACCGCTTAGTGGCCGTCATACTTTCATTCTCACAAGTTCCTAAGAATCTTTAAAAGAATCTCCAAAATGCATCAAGATTCCTCACATTATTCTAGAAGATTCTCCAACATTCCCAACATTCTTCACAAGATTCTCCAAAAGATTCGTAAATGACTCCTAAAATACTCCTAAAAGATTCCTAAAAGATTCCTGCAAGATTCCTCAAAACTCTCCATGATTCTCTAGAATTCCTCCAAATTCTACAAAATTTCTCTACATTTGTCTATATTCCTCAATATTCCTCAAAATCTCTTAACATTCCTCATTATTCCTTTCTTTTTTTCCTTGTTTTTCTTGCAAGTTCTGTTTTATTTAATCAACATTCTTCCTCCAAATGGTTGTTTTTTGTCTTATGAACATATTATGTTTTTTTACTATTCATACACTAAACGCACACCAGTAAAATAGAATCTGTTACAATCTTTAATGAAATTCACATATAGTGTAGTCTTTCACATTTACTGTATGGTTATGTCACTACACCAATTGCGAATTTTGCATTTAGTGTATGCTACACTAAGTGTGATCTTTAGTGTAGTTTGCACTTGTTACCAAACGATTGCAGATGAATTTGAGGACATTGAACCACCAAAGACGTTATAACTGAAGTTACCACCATACTGTATTCAGAAGTGAAAAACACTTTGTTGACCCGAAGTGGGCAACTCAGACAGCAATCAGCTGCCCTATCTGCAAACCTTGAAACGCATACTGCGAGCACACGGCTTCGACTTTCTAAAGCTAACCAATGACTCTACAAATGATAGACCCCCAATTCAGGACCAACATACGGAAGCAAGAGTATACAAGTCCACTTTCCGGGCCCATAAGAATGTTCGAAGCCAAACAACGACGACCCTACGGAAAGGAACTTACGGAGTGAAAGTTTATTGGTTGAGAACCCACGAGCTAGTATTTTGCACGGGGCACACGCATGAGGACAAACTCAGGGATAGCAACATTAGAAATGGAGGACGGACAGGAATCACCTAGAACGCTTTCCAGCCATCAGACGCATTTGATTGCTTCGCACTAAAAGGTCCCGCGGAGAAAATGTCCGACTCGTCGTCGGAGTGGAAGCCACTGCCGCGTGCTCCTCCGTCAGTTTGCACGCTGTTGAATGAGTCAAATCGACTGAAAGCGTTGTTGGGTCGGTCCTCACTCGCTCCTGCAGACAGAAACAACCATGAAAGGATACTTAGCGCTTGCGTCAAATATTCAGCCTGCCGTGATCAGGTATGGTTTCTACTAACCTGAAGGCCTTGGTGGGGCAACAGGACTGCCCGGTCTAAAAGAATCGAAGCGCAAGAAGCTGCCATTATTCGAGGCTCTGGGGCTGTCACCGAAAAGAGAAGGAGTAGATGCAGCTTTAGGGCTGAAAGCTCCCCCTCCAAAAAGTGACGTCTTGTTGGAATCCTTGGAAGTAGCCAACGAGCCAAAAGCGCCGAAGGAGTCGAAATCCTGACTGTGGTTCGCTCCATTCCGTTCGAAGGCCCTAGATCTGGGGCTGAAAGATCCATCGATGCTTGTGGAAGTCCGGGGCGAGCCTAAGTCGAAGGAACCTGCCTGCGCGAAGGAACCTGTCGATTTTCCGAATCTCGAAGCACGGGAGTCGGCGACATCAAGAGATGCCTGCATGCATAAACAGAGTCAGTAGAATTCAACCAGCACCCACGTATTTCACGCTCATAAGCGTACCTGATGACACCTCAAATCTGACCGATATTACCGGGTACCAATCATCGGGGGGAAACATATTCATGAAAAAAAAAAACTATGATACAAGACGCCTTCCTGAGAAAAACATAAGAGTAAATAAGTACATTTGCATTTGGAAGAGGAATATCAACCTGAGTACTGGGCGGGTTACTTTGCAAACCCCACGAAGCTCGTGAACCTGAGTCTGCATCATCTTCATTCGATCCAAAACCCCACGAAGATCTAGTTCCACCAAAAGCATCCGGTGTCAACGAGCTGCGGCCCATTTCCGAACTGCATAAAACAATCAGTTATTTTTAGCAAAACAGCATGGAACTTGAAACCTGACACCTTATGGAGCCAAAAATGATGTTCCCATCAAGCAACCAAAGTGAGGTTACTGTATCAATTCAGAAAATGAACCCTTGGAGAGGTATTCAAATTATTAGAGTAACAATAAAAATTACAACTTTAGCCAGCTAAAAAATAACAAAAAGTGAGAAAGGCTCAAACAGGCGTGGGACACAAGCAACTCAAAGTACAAGCCCAAGGACAACCTGCTAGTGGGAGAACTTGCTGCCGTGGGACCATTGAACAAGTCTGAACTAGACTCGTGTGACTCTCGTACATTTGCGTATCTGCATAGAAAAGAGTATACATGAACAAAATGCTTAGAACCGGAAGTAACTACAAGTGACTATAAGCATATATGAACAGGATACACGCAATAATACACAAACAACAAATCGCAGAAGCAAAAATTCAAGTTTTATAGAAGTTGACTGAGGAAGAGAATGAGAGTTTCAGTCAAAAGAGTGCACTATGTAGAACGACAGCGGAACAACATGCTGCCAATACTGAAACGAACTGAGTTTGATCTCTTGAGTGAAAATCAAGCCCATAGCATAAGACATGAAGTCACAGCTAATAAGACTCTACGAAATAACTCGAATTCGTAGAACAGACTGCTCAACCGATTTATTGAGAAGGTCGAGTTACTCACCTTTCACTGGCTTTGGTTGTTGAAACTGATGAAGAAACTTCACTCTTTCCATCGGAAGTTGGTTTGGAAGAAGAAACGTCGTTTCCAGAGACCTCAGTTCCACCTTTGATTGAGATTTCACTAAGATTTTGAGAACTTGTGTCGGTGAGAGCAGGCTCTGGAGAGGGGGAAACGTCCTTTTCGACATCACCGTTGTTATCAGAGATAGGAACAGACTCATTCTTTGGTGTATTTTCTTCCTCTTTACCCCAAGTTGCTGCAGCAGAGGGTTCCTCCTCCTCAATAGTGTGCTCATCGGTCAGATTCTGTACCACAGAGAAATCTGCGAAACTAAACGAATTAGTATCTCAAAGGAATTACAAGAGCTAGTGACCAAGAAGTTATCTTTAAGTGCATAGCCTTACAGCAAGTCCAGAACAGAAGAATCCAGGAGCTTGCACGAATGAGCAAACAACCATTGACAAGTAAAGCAAGATTATTCAAGTTATGGACAAATATGCACAAGTTAAATGCATTAGTTAAATAGAGCCCATTATGTAAGGAAAGCAACCAACCTCGATCCAACAGCTCATCCCAATCATCCCATTCAGTTGCTTTTTCTTGAAGATTTTGAGTCCAGCCTGCGTCACACATTCCATGAATCGTGAGATGTAAATTCTCACATCAAAGACCAGACAAAGATTTGAACAGAACATATTGCAGATATTCACAAGATTTTTAACTCACCAAAGGGCATCTCCTTTGGTATCTTCTGTTTAACCTCCACGCCTAGGATACGACCACGATCACGAAGTGCAATCTTCAATTTATCCAAGTCAGTAGCAATGTGATCTCCTCGTTTCTGCAGTGAAGACAATGACCGGATCATTAGGAAATGACCCATATACAGATTCTCCGGTGATAACTACATCTCCACCATCAGCAGACGATAAACAGAACGATGTTGTGCTCACAAACAGAAGACAAAGCAACAAAGGCTAGCACGTACAAGTTGTGGCTTTGACGATTCTATTTGAAGAGCCTTCTATACATAGCGAGCAACCGCAAATAACTAGAAGCTAATGGGACAGAGACAGCAGCGCTGATCACCATTACAGATCTCACATACACAAAGAAGGGATTGTAAAGTTGCAAATTCACCCCCTCACGCATTCATTACCAACAGCTAACGCACTTTAGAGTGCCTATCAGAGAAGACTTTGCAAAAAGCTCCGCAACTTAAAACAATGTCATAGATACCTGGAGAAGAGCGTTAGGGTCGCCACCATGTTCCATCTTGTAAAGCGCGTCTAGAAGTTCCATTTTCTTCTCCTGCGACCATACAGAAAAGCCTCAAATAGTAAGGAAGATTCGATGTACAAGGAGATTCCAATCTCTCCTAATTTAAGGTACAGTATCGAATATTGTTCGATGCAGCCCCATCTAACAATGGCTAAATTGACGTGATGTAATGTACCTGAACTTCTCGAAGCTTTGCATTTTCGACAGCTAAATGCGCATTCACTTCAGCTGCAGCTTTGAACTTTTCATCGTATTTCTTTGCCAAAGAGTCCACCTACATTGCAAAGCCCTTGAATGAGAAAACAATGAGGAAGCAACCAAACCTAGTCAGGGATATGATTTTTTCACTACACTAGAGGTCAAATCTTGTAGAAGCAAAAACAAGCGTGAGCTCCATCTACAGAAATAAGACGTTAACATGCATTTATAATCCCGTAACCATGTTATCTGCGTAACCAAATAGTATGATAACATTAATAATCAGCAAGATCAGCAAGATTCAGCAACAAGCACAACACTGTAGGTTCAAAAGTACAGTTCAAACAAACCTCTCGTTTGTCTCCAGCAGCTCTTTCTGTTATCTCCGACAATTTATTGTCACATCGACTTTTGAACAAAACCTGGCAAGTCCAAAATGATTAATCCTTCATAACATTCAAGATACAATGGAACCACGAACCTACAACAGATGTAAAAAAATCACACGAAGTATCATATCATAAGCGCAAACACATAATTAACAAAACATGCACATTCTACACAAAAAGTAATTTGAGGGAGAAGGTGCTAATGCCAATTATGAGAGATACTCACAATCTCTTGGAGCTTGGAGCGATAATAAGCCGACTTCTCTCTGTGATCCATTATTTTTCTCTGATCTACATTAACCTGTGCATGACACTCATAACGGTTAGAACATGTTCGATGTTCCCTGTATTTATATCACATTAAAAAATCAGCAAAGAACTAACAGAAGAATACAAAGCCCTTGGGTTTCTACCAAACAAAAGAGTTATTGATATAGTCAAGCACAATGTTGTTGCCGTTAACGTTATAGGATCCTCAGAGTGTACTGAGAAGAGGATCCCTCAGGTCACTTGCGACGTTAAAAGCATTTTAAAAACAAGAACCACCAATCCAAGAGACCGGCACGCCCACTATGGCATTTCAACACATACTCTATTCGTAAGGTTGTCAAGTCCTCTCGATGTGGCATTTGGAGCAGGCATCGCATTTGAAGCAGGCACCGAACTTGGAACCTCTCTATCGGGTTGTTTTTTCTTATTCAAAAAGTTGAATTGATCAAAAGCATCCCTTGGGGGCTCAGCAGCAGTTGAACCAGTAGACGTTAAATTTTGAAGATGCTGCTGACCTCCTGGTGTGGTCAAAAGAGTTGGACGTATTGGAGCAGAACCAGGAACTGGTGCAGATCCAGGTCCCACTTGCTGCATGTTACCTACGAACAAAACATATACTATCAAGAGAGGCAGGCAACAGAAGACCACCCACAAACTTGCAGTTAAATTCGTGAGTCATTTTCTAGATATAACCCATGTAGCCACACCTCCCATACCAGAGTTTTTACGAGAAGAAGACTGATAAGTGAATTCGTGAATACCCTATTTAAGACATTGAGACTTATCGAATCCCATGCAGAATAACATTCTGCATATCTTCATAAATGAAAGCATAGGCTTAACCATATCTCCCGTCCAAAAGTCCCATAAAGCCGAATTAAAAGCCACGATTATGTAATCGGAGGATTGTTACCTTGTTGTTGCCAATTAGGACCACCGTAGCCTGGACGCTGGGCTGCAGGCATCTGCGCCTGAGGATCATCGAGGTGAATGCCTGGTGGAAGACTTGGGGGAAGGGAACGACCCTCCCTAAAACGCTCCATGAGATATAGCGCTGTGCAAAACTCACGCACTGATAACATGCTATCACCATCTTGATCAGAAAGATTCCAGACCTGCTTCAGCACCTCTGAAACCACAATGCACGTGCCTTGAATGTCAGCAGAAAAGTCCCTTGAATTGTTGAATATAAAACATATCTTGAAACAAGAAATAACGAGCCGCTTTTGGACCACACAAAATTGCAGAGCAGAATATAAATGAAGGATTGCCAACCACAACAGCACATAACACGTGAACTGACTACAAAAAATCTAGTCTTAACTGAATGCACTGCACTCGATTTCACGAAACATCTTCGTAGTAATATACATACTGAACAGATTTTGATGGCTGAAACTTCTACAAGGTCAGAAAACCATCTAGCAGGTCAGTCAAACCACCTCTCGGCAATTGCCAGCCAAGGAAGAGCTGACGAGCTTGGTCTCCCGTTATCTTGCCGTCGTGATCAGTGTCGACCTTGCTGAACACACGTGTATACCGCTGAACATCATTTGGACTCATTCGCGGCCAGGGAGGGGTTACCGCTGGTCCACTTTGCGGACGTTGACCATATCCGGAACCCAAACCTGGTGCCTGTGAAAGTCCGGAAGGTTTGGAGTCCAATCCAGATGCAGAGGGAAGGGCTGTCGGTGCTAACGACATGTGCCCAACGGGGTTTGACCTGTAATATCCAAACGAACCATCACAGATTGAGCTTGAGGGTAATGATTAAGAGGTACCTGAAACAAAGGCAAGAAAAGAGGGGTAGAAACTGATATTCACAAAATTCAGTGACTCTACACGTAGACCCAAAACCTCCCAAGTCGTTGGAACATATTAAGAGAAGAGAATAAAGTTCCCTAAAGGAAAGAGAATAAGGATCTAAGGGATCGTTTTAAACTTGCAAACCTGGAGGCCTCTCCACCAAACCCTTGCAATTCAGGAACGGATCTCGACTTAGACGAAAAACCAGCCCCAGGAGGTCTGATAGGTGTTGTTTGTGCATAAAGCCCAGCCAGATCCCCGCTGCTGAAAGACCCCGGCCCTGCTTTGAGGCCTCCAGTACCCGGCCCCGCTGTTTGCAATGCATCATGATACAGGTTTAATTGAAATATAGCCAAACATGGTTCGAGAAAGGTTAAATTAAATGTACTTATACATTCAACTGTGATTAAGAAATTATTTCGGATTGGGACCACAAAACAATAATGGACTGGAAGACGCTACACCTCAGGGTCCAAAGACTCTTAAGTAGTACACAAAGATTTGCAAGCATTCCCACAAATGGAAAACGTCCTGACAAATTGTTCTAAACATCTGACAGAAAACAACGCAAGGAACGCGATGTGGAGGAAGTTGCTAACAACACTTTCATAACATAACCGTAATACACATGCTGAACATAGATAGTGAAAACAAAGATAGTTTGTAAACATACGTGCTTGAAAACCAGGCGTGCTTGCCGCACTTGGTAAAGAAGCTGCAGAAGACAACATCCCACTTGGAGCGACCGGCCTTGGCAATCCCGGGGCCGCAGAAGACTGAAATCCAGGACCAGTTGGCATACCCATACCTCCCGTAGAGAAATTTGTTCCCTGTAACCCGGTAGGGAGAGAGGAAGTTCCCATAAGACCCCCTAAGCTAGGCCTGGGCTGTGCCATTCCCGATCCAGCAGCAGAGAAACCAGGTGCCGAAAACTGTTGCCCATAGTTTCCCTGTTGAGCAGTCGGAGGAGCCTGAACTGGAGGAGGAGGCTGGGCAAAGCTAGTGGGAGATGGCGCTGGTGTGTTGATCCGAGGAGGAGGGATCTGTGAAGCTGCCGGACCATTTAGAGCTGCCTTAACAAGCTCCGGAGTAAGCTCCCTCCCAGTCTGTGCTACTGTCACAAGCTTCAATGCATTGATGAACTCATGGCGTGAAAGGAAGCCTGCGCGGCTTTGATCTGAAAATTGCCAGATCTGCGAAAATTACATACACAAAGACTCAGATCCATGGAACATTAAAAAAATACACAATTCACGCTCCTCCTCATCCACTTTCACATTCAAGTCCCCTCAAGTCATGCTTTCCGGAACCCTACAAACAGTGCTAAGAAACGAGCAAGTTCTAAGATTATAAAGAATACTCTACCCGTGATTCCAGCGTAAGCAAAATCAGTCAAAATTCCCAAGCCACCATTCTACGACTCTGAATGACGACTCTACTAGACTCACATATTCAGTAACAAAAAGACATTATTAACTAACCATCTCACCGTAATTAGAACGACTAAATATATGTGAGGTCCAGGCCCATCCATCCCTTATGAACTACATTTCTCTTGAAGCTCGAAGACAACAAATCATTGTACTAACCAGCACCAGAAAAACCTAAAGATCGAGTAAAACTAAATTTCCAGTCCAGTGAACTGCTATTCCAAAATGAAAACAACTAAACACTCACTGGAAAGCCTCCACCACCTCGACACAAAACCGAAGCGAACGGTTCTGATCTTAACTACACAAAAAAACTTACTAAAGCCCGATGCTCTTATTTCAGCTGTTTGAATTAGCCGGCGAGCTCACAGCAACATTAAGAATAACACATGCTCCTCCTCACATCACTGCAAACGAGGAGTCCAGCTTCCTGACCATAAACAAACTCATCGTGCAGATCCAAGAACTACTACGCACCTTAGCAAGAGTAGCTTGCGGCAGCCCGGAGCCCTGGAAGAATCCGACAGCTTCACTTCCACTGATCCTGCCGTCCCGGTCCAAGTCCGCCCTCCGGAAAAACGAGTCGAACACCTCCGCATTCGCCATGTCCAATGCTAGATCAAACTCTAATCCACGCAACTGCACTCCAGAACCCTAACTTCATCTAGGCGTCCGAATCGCAATCAACCACCGATCTGCAGCTCCCTTCCCCGCCGCTCCTTCTTCTCCCTCCTCTCCAACAAAGAATCTCTTCGCACAGCCGTGCCTAAGATGAGAGCGAACCCTGGACGAAGAACCAGCAACCCGAGCTCCCGATTAAGAGCATGCCCTAGAAAACGACGAATCCTGCACTGTTGAGGCCGGGAAAGAGCTCAAACGAAAGCCCTGCAAGAGCGTGCGGTGCCGGGGCGCGATCAGAACCAGGGCGCGCAGAGTGCCGCCGCAGAGAGCGAGACGGCCTTCGCCATAGCCGAGCAACAAATGATCTCCGAAGCTCTCTCCCGAGCTTTCTGTGAAGCTCTCTCTGCTTCCCCTCAGATTACTACGTGAAATGAAGATCTCGGAACTCAGATCTAGGATTTCTTATAGATTAGCTGCTACAGAAGGAGGAAGCTTTCAAAGGAGGTCGGGATCTGGAGTAAATGAAGATGTTGAGAAGGCAATACTGCAAGATGTTATCCCCTCCTAGATGATGGGATAGAATCTACGAGAATCGAGATTTATCAGGGGGTACGGAGTTGCATCTACTGCACTGGTAGATATCGCGATTATTGTGCGCATGCTATTATTGTAGTGAAGTTTGATTCGAGGAGAACGTTGCGTTTGCGTTCTCAAGCGTTCCCATGTTTCAATGTTATTGCATTCATTGCTGATGTGGATCACCCACACTAATTTGCAACGAGTACAGTGGGCTCTCTTTACAATAGCGTTTGATACAACAACAAATTCATTACGATAGGCAGCGTCGGTCCAGAACAAAAAATTGCTCTTTACACCAGCCACTTATTATTGCAGCAACATCCATGAAACCAAATTGTTACCTGGCATGACATCCATTTAAAATAAAGCATGTGAGAACTAGATGCATGTCAGAACTCGATGAGTGATGTCATCCTTTAATAATCTAGTTCTTATCACAGCTACTCAACATAGCAGCTCGATGAATAACGGGCATACCCAACAGGGCTGTTGTACAGGGTGTTGACCGTAGATGAATGTCATGTTCTGTTTAGGCATTAATTTCCAAGCAAGTGAGAGCCAGTCCACATCTGTATATAAATTTATAATTTGTGCAAAATCTCGGGTTACTTCGGTCCACACTATATTCAAAGAACAGTGTAGTATATATACATGTTGTCCCCAATGGTTTATTGTTAGTTTAGGTCAATTCACTAGAATTGTAAATGTAAAAGTTAAGTCCTCGTTCTCTTCTTTAGAAATGTCTCCTAATTGAGTCCCCATCTAGTATTTGCCTCATGTCATCACCCACCTCTATTATTTTTATACTAATGGACCCTATGTTGTTCCCAAAGACCCATTGATAATCCTCAATAAAGTAAATACATGCCCATTATTTAGATATCCAGATTTCATACAAATATAAAGAAAAAGTGACCCGGATATCGCCACGTGGCGCATTTTGGAATGCCTAGGTATCGGTTTGATTATTGACTTTGCTCTTTAATAAGATAGAGTAGACTAATATACCTACGGGTAGTCTAAATTAAAATAAGAGAACTAGAATTGCAAAATTAAATAAAAAGTAAAAGAAATAAAAGTAAATGCCACATATTTGTTGCCTCCTACACTGGGTATCACCTAGGTATCCCTAGTTTTCATCGCCGGATATGTCCCTTCCTTTTTTTACCTAGCTATTGCCACGTATCAAAAAAGGCCAATATGGGGTAGGCCCGGTATTCCCACGTGGCGCAACGGATTGCTTGTATACTGACCGGGTATTCGTCCTTGCTCATTTTATTATATGTAGCAGAGGAGACTAGTATTTTAACCCGTTGTCTGCAATAGACAATGTAAGCTAAGGAAAGGTCACTAAAATTGTAAAAAAATAAATAAACGTGATAATAATAATGAAAGTAATGCCAATGTCACCACCTCTTACAACGGACATCACCTAGGTATTATATGATACTATATATATATAAAAGAAGAGTGACCAATTATACTCGGTCAGTACTTAAACAATCCGTTGAGCCGCGTGGTGATATCCGGCGTACCCCGATATTAGCCTCCCTTGACACGTGGCAATAGCTAGGTGAAAGAAGAAGGGATGTACCCACTGATGGAAACCGGGGATACCTAGGTGATGGGAATTAGAGATAACTAGGTGATATCCGCCATAAGAAGCGGCAACATGTGGCATTCACTTTTATTTGTTTTACTTTTATTTATACTTTTACAATTTTAGTTAACTTTCGTAAACTTACACAACCCATTGGAGACCATAGGTGGATATACTTATTATACATATATATAATAATAGGGGCGTTCTCTTACTTCATTACTTTTACTTTCAAGTTTTTACTTTATAATGTCTTTTGTGTTATTTTTACTTCATAGTCTTTTTTTTACTTTCTTTCCAACTATATATGAACAAGTGAGTAATGATCAATTGTATTATATTTTCTGGTATATTTCACAATACACATAAATATATTTCTAGCTTCCGCTAAAAATTAAATTACGTGTTTAATTATTCAATAAAATCTCTAACCTATACTTCTCCATCATTATGGACGCATCATCTAGCAGAATTTTGCGGGTTTTAGTTGTTGCAATTATGGTTGCTACAATAGTCATGATGGGGGGTTTCAATTTTGTGGAGGCCACTCAAATTACACATCAACCACATCGAAAGTTGCTCCAAGGTCCTTTCGGTGGTGGCGGTGGTGGTGGATTTGGTCCAGGAGGAGGAGGCGGAGGATTTGGTTCCGGTGGCGGATTCCAACCAAACGTTCCAAGCACGGCAAATCCAAAGACCGGAAAGCATAAGCATAGCAAGTGCAAGCACCATTGCGTTAAGGGAATGCCCGGTCCACCAAGTAAATAGACAATAGAATTCACATGAATATAGTATTCTAGTTTACTTTAGAGTCTCTTTGGTTTATAGTATTTGTCATTCATAATCTATTATTTATTTTGTCCTATTCAATATACCATGTGGTGATTACGCATGGACTTTCTTAGTATAACAAAGTAGTATTTCTACATGGATCACATGATTGTTTTTGTGTAGTATTCGTATAATTTCTCATGATTTTCAATTAAAAATTTAACACATTTAAATCTTGCCCGCTCTCACATTCTCAACCCTTTCCTAGTAAGCCTTTCACAATAACTCTTGTCAGAAACATATAAAGCTATTGTCATGTATTCCAAATCTACAATACTAATCCCTTGTCCCCAATGGGCAATGTAAGTTTAGATAAGTTAACTAAAATCATAAATAAAAGAAAATGCTACATGGTCATGCCTCCTACGACAAGTATCACCTAGGTATCACATGATACCTATAGGCCTTTCATTATAAAGAGATAGAGAGACTAGTATACGAACCCATTATCCTCGATGGGTGATGCAAATTTAGGTAATGTAAATAAAATTGTAAAAGTAAAATTAAATATAGTAAAAGTGAATGCCACATGTGGCCATCTCCTACGGCAGGTATGACCTATGTATCCCCGGGTTCCACCATCGGGTATTGACCTTGCTCTTTTATATATATTAGTAAATAGTAAACTAGTATACTCACCCATTGGCTCCAACGGGGACAAGGGTAGATACATGATACCATGTCCAGGCACAGTACCCTAGACGGATAAAGAGACCATGTCTTTCAAGCAAAACCTTCTCAATCCAATTTCTAGTTGAAATGGGTCCGAGCCTTTACTTCAATTGTGTTGGATTTGAATCAATTTTGACCTAATTTTGATTCACAGTAATTATTTAGCGAAGTTTAGGTATGTTGTGATGCTTAGGATCAACGCAAAAAAACGTTCTCTATTGTAATAGTATGACTTTTTTGCGCTATTGGGATAGTTATGACTTTTTAATAATTCCTTAAACAATATTACACTAGATCTGCAGAAGGACGGTGTTATGGTGATGGGATGATGGTGCAGGTCATAACACCATTTCACGTATATTTGAATTTTAAATGATCATTAAAGATTTTAAAGTCTGAGACTCATCACAAATCTCTATTTGGCAAACTTGGTATTTTCCACCAAACCAAGTTGGAGTTGGAGTTGATTGGTAATAAGGTATACCCCCCATGACCGCCACCTTCCTAACACCGCCACTGTATATTTGGTCTCAATTCCACCCCACATTCAGCTCATTACCACCCAATCACTCTTTGTTAGCTCCAAATTGAGGCTTACTATTGGTCAAGACCCTTGACTTTTGGCTAGCGCTCATGGGGGGAACCTAGTGGCAAAATTAGGCTAAAGTGGCAGCACACTTTGAAGATTCGAAACTAATTCAATTTTCATCAGAAAAATATGAAATCACCTGAGTTGAGATTGTAATTCTATTTTTTATCACTGATAAATAAATGTATAATTATTTGGGTTCTCCATATATGCGCATTGCTTATGGCGGTCATAGGCTAGTTAACATATGTGGTGTGGACAGCGAGGTGATCATGATTTCAAGCAGGTAGGGAGAGAGATGCAGACGTATTGATTGTTTTAAATTGATGTCTTTTTACGCAAGGTGTATATCTTTACAAATTAATTGTATCACATGAGCAGTACCAATGTACTCATTCCTAGTATAACGTTTGATTCCTAAAGGACATAGCCTATGGCCGTGGCATCTATCCCAATTTCCATTCCATTGTGTGTTCTATTTTTCCATTAAATATAGGTAGAATATATTTTATTTTACTTTTCACAGATGTCCTGCTTATGTCATACGAATTTGCAGATTTTTTGGTGAAAGTTTATCATTACTGTGATTTTTTGGATACAAAATAAAGAAAGTTCATATCAAATACAAAATATGCTAGTAAATTCTGAAAATTTCATGAGAGGTGTACATTACAGTGCCAAAACTTGGGGTGAAGATGAAATTCCGTGTTCATTTGAAATTAGTAAATCGGTCAACCATGGTTATAGGCCCAAAGTTCAAATTGCAACAACTTGTTCAACTTGATGTATTTTTCAAAAAATCAATTGAACTGGAAACTAGACTTCATAAGCTTTGTTTCATTTGTTGGACTCAAATTTGAAAAGTATCATTTGAATGACTCAAATTCAGATTTAGAGCAAAAGCTAGAAGTTTCCAATATACACTACATTGAGATCCATAACACAAAGATTTTCTTCTATAGATGAAACATGACTACCGCAATGAGGCAAGTTTCATCATCATCTATCACTTACACATTCAATGAACTCTCCATAAAAGAATTGGATGAAAAAAATCATTCACACCGATTTTCATCCTTGAAATGTCATCCGGGAAGCCACTTTTTGGCTCTTCTGTCTTGTAGGGGTTAAGTTATAGTAGTCTTGCACTAATCTGTGTTATTGATGTGCATCTTCCTTCAACCACTCCATTATCACTAAAAAAGAGTTTCATAGACTACTCGTCCCCAAAGCTAGTGGAAACTTTTGAGTGTACAATCAGCTCCCTTTATAACAACCATGTTGGTTCTGCCTGTTATATATAGAGGCTGTAATATTGAATGGATATTGTAATGGGAAGGGTGGGGAAGGCTGTTAAATGGTATTGTTGAATGAATGATTTTGTCAAAGTATGGCATCAAAGGATGATTTTGCAAGTAATCTCTGTATGACGCACATCAGTCAAGGGGTTGGTTAGACACATGCAAAACTAAAAAAAACTGAGCATTTAGTGCAAGCAACTAGTGCACATCAAGGCAGTTGATGGGCATGTAACCTCAATAGTGCATGACTCATGGTTGAAATGCATAACTAGAAGGACTCTGGTTACACTAGAAGGACTACTGTAATGGTTGTCATGCAATTCAACCATGACCACAATTTATGGTTACATGACTTCAATTTAACCACTACTATAGTCCCTCTAGTACAGTAACCAGTGATAAGCATGTAAAATCAAGTGACTAGTGATATGTATGTAAAGTCAACTACAAGGCTCTCTAGTATTGTACCATGACCAATGATATCTAACCACAGTGCATACCATTTGAGCTATAACAAAAACAAAGTGCATAACATCAATAAATAAGAGCATTGCCTATGTTTGTACAATACTTGCAAAATGAGACAGAAAGCAGGAATGCTAGAATGTGAGCAGTGAGTAGTAAGCAATCTATTTTTTTTCAAATAGGCACCCTATAACCACAGATTTGGGGTGATTTACAAGAAACAATTTTACATTGTGACCTATTTCTGTGGTATGAAAAAAGATCAAAATGGGAGAAAGTTGGATTAAAAAACCCCGAAATCAATTATTTGGAGGATATTTGGATGAATGTAGATAGATGAATGTATATGAATGATTGCTCAGCTTATAGTTAAAAAATATAAAGCAAATTCTAAAATATTAGTAAAAAAAAGAAAAAAAAGAAAAAAGAAAAACCAACTGAGGGGCTCCTCGGTACCGAGGAGGGCCCTGAGGGCGAAACAAAAAAAAAAAAAAAAAACAAAAAAAAACAAAAAAATCAGTCAAAGTGCTCCTCGGTACCGAGGAGAGCCAATGAGGGTGAAACCAAAAAAAAACAAAAAAAACAAAAAAAAACAAAAAAAATCAGTCGAAGTGCTCCTCGGTACCGAGGAGAGCCAATGAGGGCGAAACCAAAAAAGAAAACAAAAAAACAAAAAAAACCAGCCGAAGGGCTCCTCAGTATCGAGGAGGGCCATGAGGGCCAAACCAAAAAAAAAAAAAAAACAAAAAAAAAAAAAAACAGCCGAGGGGCTCCTCGATACCGAGAAGTGCCTTGAAGGCTAAAACCAAAAAAAAAAAAAAAACGGCTGAGGGGCTCCTTGGTACCGAGGAGTGCCTTGAGGGCGGAACCAAGGGAAACCAAAAAAATAATACAGAAAAAAAAAATTAAAAAATTAAAAATTATCGGCCATTAATCCCTAAAGGACCAAGGCAATTTTTCCTCAAAAACACTCCAAAACTGCCATTTTCAGCCCATTCAACACAGAATGATACAAAAATCAATTTTTTGAAACTTTAACCCTAGGATCTTGTACTAGACTTGTATGAAAGTGTGTGGTAAAAATTTTGGTAAGTTTGACCGCACAGATTGAAAGATATTAGCCTTTGAAGTGCGACATAATCTTTTTTTCAGGTCATACTATACACCTTCAGCAAACTTCGACCACCTTCTATGGCAACTTTTTGCACTACAGGCTGTGATTTTATTGTGTTGACTTGAAAAGGATCATGTTAGGCACATGTGCACCAAATTTTAGAAGTAGAAGTGGTGTAAAAGATGTCCAAAAAAATTCTGCAATGCAACTATGTGCCGAGAATCAACAATACACTTTATATTTTGCATATATCATATCCTTCTCAAATATTTGAAATTCACAAATCCGTACGGTAGATGCAAAGATCTCAATTTCTTTTCCAAGGGGACATTTTTTTTCTTTTAAATGAACAAAAACTCGAATTTCTATTGAATTTAGAAGTTATTAAAGTTTGGTGACAATATTTGTGATATGTCGCACTAAACTGCTGCACTATTTGTATATGTAAGTGAAAATAAATTGTAACTTTTGAACCATAATTCGGAATTCTACGAAATTTGTGTCTACGCAAAGCTAATCAAAAGTTGGCCATTCAATCAAAAATCTCAGAAAATAATGCCTAGAATTGAGAACGTGGTACCTTATCCAAACTCAAAATGTCCCCCGAGGGGACATCGGTCCTTTAGGGGTTAAGAAAAATTCTCCTTAAGGGGTTATTCAAATTGCCCATTTGGCACTTCAAACTTCTCCGTATATTTGAATACAAAAATTCTTGCTTTCACTACAATGTTACATAGTTTTACAATTCTTGCTTCCACTACAATTTGAGTGAGGGGATAATGGCACCTTGGTACCAAAGTGCCCATTTGGCACTCCAAACTTTTATGAAATTTTGAACACTAAAATTCTTGCTTCCACTATAACTTTACATAGTTTGAGTGAGGGGAAAATGACACCTCGATACCGAAGTGCCCATTAGGCACTCCAAAATTTTATGTAATTTTGAACACTAAAATTCTTGCTTCCACTATAATCTTCATCGCAGTGGAGCATTAGGCCAACGCAAAGCAAGGGTGAATTGCAAACACTTGTATTATGTATACAGATTCTTGTGCAAGGCAAACCTGGAAGACGACAAGTAAACACATGCACCAAGTCTTAGTTTCAATGAAGTACAGCTCCTACTCCGCAGTAGTAATCTCTAAGTTTTTCTTGTTTTGGTCATAATAGTTATGGCAAGTAATTGCTTCATTTATAGTTTAACTTTGAAAACTACACAAAACTTTGGAGGGCCAAAATGGCTCCTTGGTATCGAGGAACCCTTTTGAACACGAAAAATATTTTGAAACATGTTTTACCCGTTGTTGGGAACGGAAAAAATAATCAAATAAATTAGACAAAAAATTAAAATTAAAATGGGCCTAGTAGGCTTTTTGGCACAGAAGAACCTCTTTTGACTTCTTTAAAATCTTGTAGTTCAGTGATTTATCTTCACTCTTGAAAGATATATTTTTTTTATACGGCATGAATTATGAAGCACTGTAAACTAACATAATTTTTGTTTTCCATTAAATTTCATGTCGCTCATAGAGAAATTTTCGTAAAACTAGATGAGATTTTGAATGGATGCCCTAAACTTCATTCATCCATAAGCTTTGTCCATCCATGAAATATATCATCCAAACTTATTCATCCATTTAGTGACGAGAAATAGTCAACTCCATATTAAAGTTTGGTTAGGTTTGTCCCTAAAATTCAACATTTATTTTTATGTGAAGCAATTTCATAGCCCATTTGTAAGTGAAAAATCACAGAAGACTTTTGTAAACCACGGTAATAGGTTGCAAATTTTTACTTTTTAAAGAAAATTCCAAATATCATTTGTAGAAAATTCCTATAATTAGAATATTCATGTCCGTTTTTATCCTCCCTCCTCACTACTCACCGCTCACTGCTCACAGCTCACATCCTAGCGTCGTTGAGACAGAAAGTACCTCAGGTAAGCTTGCTCATATAGAAGGAAAATAGATAAGCCAATCAATGTGTGTAACTGTAGTCAGTAAGTGAAGATACATGCTACAACCTACAACAATGTGCAGTGTGTTTGACAAACAAATCAAGTGTTTCTACAATGAGCATGGTGAAGTTACATGGTGCAATGGTGTGTAGTGTGCTTCAAAAACCAATTGTGTGTTCTGGTAGTGAGCATGGTGAAGTATGGTGCAATGCCTGCACTGTGGTTGATTTATTGAACATGTGAGTACGTGAGCTGATTGATGCCTTAGTATGATGGCTCTGACTTACAAATTAATTAACTCTCATGGGAATCCACAATAACAAATTTATCTTACCAATGGGGACAATTCCTTGGTAATGACCAATTCTGACATGCCTTAGATTGAATGGATGTTATGTGGGGTGACAATTTGGTTTGATGGAAGTTGCTGTAATAGCAAATGGCTGTTGTAGAGAGCAACTAAATGTTCTGGGCCCACGCTGCCTGTTATAATGAATTTGCTGTTATGTTAGATGTTTTTATATAGAGAGCAACTAAATGTTCTGGGCCCACGCTGCCTGTTATAATGAATTTGCTGTTATGTTAGATGTTTTTATAAAGAGAGTCCACTTGAGATATGTACTACATATCTCAAGTGTGCGATTCAAGTTTAGGGTTTAAGAGCATCTCCACCGTGGAGATGCCAACCTGGGCAAAAGTGCCCAGGGACGCTCCTACAATCCCCCCCGGCCATCAGTACCTCGTGTGATTACCCCATCGCCGGAGAGGGTCTTGACAAATAAGAAAATGGCAATGAAGATGGACAATCTTGTTCGCACGTAGAACGCACAAAGAACACGTCGTTCTCAGCCCATCAAAAATTTTGCAGTCACTATCAGAGCCAAGTCCTCACATTCAACATCGTCATTCCTGGTCGCATGACATGGATGTTGGCATTGCCCGCCATTTCATTCCGTATGCATGACCAAAAAGTAGTTGATGAGAACAGTTTTCGAGGAGCCACCGTTGATTGAACCATTGGATTCATTTGCACTCTCATTCAGCGGTGACCCGCTTTGTTTTCCTCCATTTAATCCATCTTCCTTATCTCTAATCAACTGAGGTTGTCAATAGTGAAGTACACCCTCCGTGTAGATGTTTACTTTTTTTGCGATTGATCTGTTCATATTTATAGATTTTCTAGGTCCCTTTGCAAGGCCTTATTTATAGATTTTCTAGGTCCCTATGCAAGGCCTTGTTGTTTGAAATATGTCATCAGAATAGAGCGTAACAAAATTCGAAATTTTCTATATATTTAAACTTATATTGTTCTCGAGAATATTAGTCTATGGTAGTTTTAATATGTAATATATATTTTAATTTTTTAAATCCTATATAAAACTTAGTACATTATAATGATATGATACTTTGTATACCGTGTTTTCATTTCCAAACACTTCTTCACTAAATAAAAATGCACAAAGGCATGTATGGTTAAATTAGAGATTTTTTGGATATGGTGAATCTACGAGGGTAACAGATTAAGCAAAACATCATTTACACAATGGGCACATTTCATCATGACCCCACTTCAAAGAAATCACTGTAATTCATCAATAACGGGCAATCGTGGTGAATGTTGGTACACCAAAGGGCCTCGTAGGCATTTTACGATTAAGTGAAAGTACGTTGACCTTAACCACATAGGGTAGACACAAGTTATATTGCACCCTTCAAAATGCATATATCTAACAATCCACCAAGTCAAAGTTTACAAATTTTCTTAACCCCTGAAAGCCCAGGCATTTTCCCTCATGAAACACTCCAAAACTGCCATCATCAACAAGAGGCAACGAAATCTAACATTAAAGTCTAATTTTAGACTTTCAACCGTACAAAATTAAAATAGACACGTATATGAACTTACAATAAAAATTTGGTTGCAATCCACCGCACGGATGTGAAGATTATGGCGTTTGAAGTGCAAAGAAAAGTTATTTTCCCCCCTTGCCCGGCAAGGTCAGCCTACTTTGACTAGGTATATCTTCTAGTTTTTACATTGAAATGTGATCAAATCTTTTACCAATATGACTTATATGTTGTTAGCTATTTGTGTGCAAAATTTGAGGTCAATTCGAGGGGTAATAGATGTAGAAATATACACTTTAGTGAAAGGGGGAACAAAATGTTGACAATTATTACGTAAGTGATATGAAATTGTTTGTTTCATACAAGTTGTTGCATTTGAGAATCCCAATGGTGGAAACTTTCAATTTATTTTTTCACTAATTTTAGAAAAAGAAACGACTAAAAATAGTAAAATCCATAATTTCCATGAATATATGGAATAAAGAAAGCATTATGGGTGGCCAACATATCCCGTTGTTGACCGCCCTCGCAGCTGGACGGGAAAAAAAAAAAAAAAAAAAAAAATTATAAAAAAAAAAAAAAAGTTTTTTTTTTTTTTTGTTTTTTTTGGCGGGCCTGCATCTGGCGTTGGGTGCTGGCAGGCCAGCTGACGGCTGATTGATTGCTGTTTTTTAAAAAAAATATTTTAACAACTCTTTTAATAATTTTCAATGCATTTTCTACTTGGACTTCGTGCATAGAAGTTTGGATTCCTTTCCTCGCCCTTTTGTCCCAAAATTCTGCCCCATTTTTCTCCTCAAATTGCATTGGTTGACATGGCTGCCCCAATAGTCCAAACTCCCCATTTTGACCTTTGAAGGCTAATAACTTTTGAACCAAAAGTCCAAAATCATATTTGAAAAATTCTCCATGTAGATTTCTTAAAGGACAATGCAGTGTAAAATTTTCATGAGAATCGGAGTATTTTTCCAACTCAAAATTACATGCCCAAAATCCAAAACGTACCAGTTTGGTACACTTGGGCTTTTAGGGGTTAAATGACTTCTTGTAGTGCTATGAAAGATTGGAGTTCTTATTCACCTCAAATACAAGGTCACAAGCTTTCTTCATCTCCTAAAGTTGGGATAATATTCCAGCTCCAAAGAATTTTCCAAAGCCCAACACAAGATTCTCTGTCCCATATTGAGTATCAAGTGCAAAGTTCGAATCATCCCTTAATTAATCTCTGGCCCAAGGGAGGTTGGCGATGGGTTTGGGGACCTCAGCAGCATCTGTGCTGTCAAACTGCTCAAGGAAAGCTGAAAGCAAGTTGCCTCCTACATTTCGCTGCAAGGCGAGCTGTGTAATTCCTCTGCCGGCTGATGCCCAATCTACCTGAGGCCGGTCAAATGACCCATTGATTGGAATCTGTTCGAACAATTGTGTCAATGTCAGTTCCAGTCTAGGGATATGATATGCTGGATGTTTTCTAACAATCAGGAAAGATGGAAAAGATACCACTCTTGAACGATTGTCAAAGTAGGACTAAAGTTTTGAAAGAAAAGAATTCAATCGTGATCTCTTAAAGACAGATACATCAGGAGCTCGAGGAGGTACCTGTAGATGGTAATCGGGGGAAATCCTGGTGAGCCCAAGGAGATCCCTTAAGGACGTCCCAGGAATAGCGAGTGTCATCTTCATCGTCTCATGTACGTGGTCCATGAGTCCCCATGTGGCCACATGGATCTTATCTGTACGAAAACAAATTCGATGAAACTTCAGTACGAGATCCTCAACTTCCTCAGACAAGACTTGCCAAAAACTCTAGCAACGGAACGCAGACATCTCCACACACACCACTCATATGAACATTATAATACATAAACCGTGATCGATCCTCGTAATTTATCTTGATTAGTATGGAGTGCCACTAAGTTAGGTTTGTCGAGCGAGAAGTTGAACCTGCTCTTTACCATCGGTATCCTTAGCAATAGGCACATACCAGCTATCAAAAGATCCACTCGAGAGCACTTCAGGGAACCTCCCATGTGGACATTTGCCTCAACCGCTGAAGTCTGCATTGTGATTTGTCGATTTCCCTTCTCCAAATCGCCTCGACGCAACAACGATAACAAATCATGCAAGAGCGGCCCCTTTGCTAACACCTGCAATACAATGAAGTCTGAGACGTTGATACGACTGTCATGCGCAGAGCGCGCAAGCTGTCAACATCAAGATACTCCGATTCTGCTTTGAGAAAGAAGAACATACCACTTTCATGGGCTCGATACGAACGAAAAACTCGTTAGCAGGCCACACCATCTCAGCTGGTGTCACGTGCATTGTAATATCAGGTAG
This sequence comes from Bryoerythrophyllum caledonicum, assembly GCA_963971425.1. Classification (NCBI taxonomy): domain Eukaryota; kingdom Viridiplantae; phylum Streptophyta; class Bryopsida; order Pottiales; family Pottiaceae; genus Bryoerythrophyllum; species Bryoerythrophyllum caledonicum. The sequence continues at coordinate 13,528,624 of OZ020526.1, read as the reverse complement.
ATCTTCTCGACCGATTGAGGGGCCAACAATCTGGCCCAATATTGGATTGATTTGGGCCAAGTAGAACTTTGCGAGAGCTGGTGACAAATCCATCTGAAGAGTACAGGAAACAGAGTATAGTGAGAGCAGATACACGATGGTCAATATGACAACTTACAGCTCCAGAGAATGTCAACATATCCATAAACTCCAATAAAGATCACTCACCCGTGTCAATAATCGGAATTCAAAACTGACACTGTACATCAGCATCAGAAATTGCTCTCACCTCTGCAGTTATGGGTCGAAGAAGCACCATTCGCCTTTTTCTGAAATTAAAATGTGCCAGTGCTTCCAAATGAGCACGATCTGACCACATGGAACACCGGATGGGCGTGAGTCCAGAGCGACCTTCATGTTCCTTCCACACAGAAGCGTTGGTCTCAGTTGCAGAACTCCCAAACGCGATGTCAAAGAAGAGGTGCGATCCAAGGACTGCAGCCACATCTCCGGGCAAGACGACCTTGCCGCTGACCACCTCGAGCTCTCCTCCAGGAGCTTGCACCTTCGCATTCCAAGACACAGTCTCAGACGGATAAACTTTGAAGTTCTTCTTCGCATAGGGGTTTATTCCGTTGAGTTTCTCAACCGAGGTGAGTGCCAGGTCAAGGTACAAATGGCCAGTCTTCGGGTCTTTTCGCCAATCGAATGTAGGTTGAACCATCACTGCATCTCCTGTGGCATGGTCATAAACGCATAGTAAGGAAACTGAACAACCCCAAACATCAGACAGAGAAGAAAACCCAAAGAAAATTCACAGGAAATAGCAGTCACAACTTATACCTAACCCTGACCTGCCCGCAACCATAGTCCACAGATTTGACTTTGTCTGATACTCAGGTATTGACAAAACGAAATTAGAGTCGGCTCCTGTCAGGCTGACACCTTCCACACGAACTGGCTCCCTCCAACCAAGCGATACAGAGTCCACCGATAACGTTCCTATACACATCATTCCACATGTAAGTTTTGGTTCTCTAGTTGCTCTAGATCTCCTGCCTATTGTTTCTGAAAAGCTGAAGTCGTAACCTAAACCTAATTCAAAGCTACCTGCAAAACCCTAAACCTCATCACATGTGCTAGAAAATTCAGAAGAGTATCAGGAATGCTGAAAATGATCAGTCAGACGACGGCAATAAGACCATGGACCTCTGGCTCGTGTTTGCACATTACCAAGAAAGCAGAACGGAAAGCTGTAACGTAAATCTGATTCCAAATTACCCTACGAAAACCCTAAATCTCATCAGACATTACGAAGAGAGTACCAGGAATGCTCAAGTTGATCAGATAGATGATAGCGTCCAGGCCAGGTGGCGAAGAAATAACATACGGCGCACCAGCTACAGCCACGCCAGAAATCGCCAAAACTCCACCAACAAACTTCACCAGCCGGTTGTAAACTCCTCGAAAGAACCCCGGCGAGGGTGCACCTCTCTTACTTGACGCGCCATTCGATTTCCGTGCTCCCTGGGCAGCAAACGGCAGCAGAGGAGGAACCGTGTTCTGCTGCGTCTCGTGGCGCAAAAACTCGGTCCGGAAGTTCTGGTCGTAAGAACGTAACCATTGTCTCTGCCAAACCACATCACAACCATGTCACCACCATGCCTCAGAGACATCAAGAAAGTGAAGATCCGAGATGTACCTGAAATGATCTTCCATGTGCATGTGACCTGCAAATACCACATGAAAATAGAATTTAGAAATCTTAGAAAAAATAAATAAAAACAGCTTCTCATTTAAGAACACATTCAGACTAAAAAATGAAACTGTCGGACTAGCGTGAACCTCAAATACGTGGGAATTCATGCAACCGGAGGGGCCTACTTGTGGTGAGCAAAGATGTTACTCAGTGATGCTCCTGCGCATTGCAACGCTCTCCTTCTCATCTTCGCAAACGCAAGCCCTTCTCCCGAAACATGTCGACCTCTCCAAACCTTAGCTCCAGATGTGTTTTATCAATCTGTGCTGGAGCTTCTAAACCCGGGTCGAAAGCTCTTGGGTTTCCTTCACCGAAATGCTTCCCCTTCTTCTTCCCAGACATTTGAAGAAAGCTCAAGTTCCCCAAAAGTTCCCAGAAGTCCACGTGGCGATAACCCAACAGAGCCCCCTCACACAACTTTCACCAAACCCTTTTCATCTACAAACGCTTCGACCCATCTACCATTAACCCTCCGAAATCTTCATCATCCTTGTAGCGTAAGACGAGAAACAGTCTCTGTCGCGAATACTCAGCAAGAATCGTGTGCGAACCGAAGCCTGGATGAATTCGTTTGGAGGCTTGATTGTCGCTTTGGACGCAAGACCTCTCACCTTCGCAGTTTGAGTGCTCTCGTAATGGTTGCAAGAATTGAGTCGATGAATCCAAGTCTGTGATCGGTTGCATGTGATCAGAGAAGGAGCGCGATGGAGACAGGCCGCTGTTGTGGTGATTTTTCTTTGATCGCAGGAGGTGGAGACAGGATTTAGGGTTGCAGAGGATTCAGAGTTTGGAGGTGGAATTGGTTCTGGTGGAGTGGATAGGAAGTAGGTGGAAATTGGTTGAGAGAGGATTTTGGAGTTGGAGAGCGGGTAGGGTTTGGTGGATTGGAAGGAAGGAGGTGGAGGATTATTGAGTTGAGGGTTTCAGAGTTGGAGAGGTAGGGTTTTGGTAGATTGGGGGAAAGGAGGAGGGAGGATTTTGGAATTGACGAGGAGGACTAGGGTTTGGTGGAGGGGGGAGGGAGGATGAGGTCCGGCGCGCCGGCGCAGATCAAGCTGGTGCTGCTGGGCGACGGGCGCGTGGGGAAGACCTCCCTGACGCTCCGGTACGTGAACGATGTGTTCAGCGAGAAGCAGACGGCGACAATTCAAGCGTCGTATCTGACGAAGCGGGTGACGGTGGACTCGCAAGCGGTCACGCTCTGCATCTGGGACACGGCGGGGCAGGAGCGGTTCCACGCGCTGGGCCCAATCTACTACCGCGACGCGGACGCCGCGCTGCTGGTGTACGACCTTCTGGACAAGGACAGCTTCGACCGCGTGCAGAGCTGGGTGCGCGAGCTCAAGAAGATGGCATCCAAAAGCATCGTGCTAGCCATCGCGGGGAACAAGAGCGACATGGACAAGCTCCGCCAGGTGAACATGGAGGAGTCCGAGGCGTACGCCGAGTCGATAGGGGCGCAGCATTTCGTGACATCCGCGAAGCTCAACACCGGGATCGAGGATGCGTTCCTGGACATTGCGAAGCGCGTGTTGCAGCAGCGGGCGGTGGAGGAGACTGACAGCCCTGCTGTTGGTGGACGCCGCAAGAGCGTCGTGATTGTCGACAAGCAGACTCCTGCTGCAACCGCCGCGCAAGCTTCTCGGTGCTGCTCTTAGTCCCTGAGCCCTGTAAATATTGTAGGTTTTCTGGGTTTTGCAATAGGTGAGTTCGCTCCATCCACTTGTTTATACGACATGGATTCTAGAGGTCAGGACTTCTGAGCTGTGTGATATCACAAGGTATAAGAATTCAAGATTCTCTTCTCTTTCCTATTCGATTAGCTCCTGTGAAGGGCGCATAGCCACAGCATTTGTTGGATCAGTCAGGGGAGGCTGCGTGAACCAGGCAATAAATGGCAGGCACACAGCTATGACTCCTTTGTGACGCCTGAGATGTACAACGTAAAGATCCGTTAAGGGTCAAGTGCTATTCAAATCAGTGATTGAACAGTAATTGTACCTGCCTGTTTTGTTAGACTGTGAACTCACGACTTGAAGGAAGGTTCAAGGATTCAGGATTTTCTCCTTCCTTTCTATTCAATCAGTTCTTGTGAAGGGCAAATGGAAGTGACTGCGCGATTTACCTGGCTGTTGTTTGTTTTATGGATGTGAAATAACCAAAGCAGTTGTTGGATTAGTCAGTGGAAGCTGCGGGAATCAGGAAATAATGGCAGGCACATAGTTATGACTTCTGTGTAACTCCTGAGACGTATAACGTAAGCTCCGTAAAGGTTCAGTTGCTATCAAAATTAAGTGATTGTACCTGGCTGTTTTGTTTTGTGGCCTCCCCTTCGTTGTTGAAACTCCATCCATTCCTTCGACCATCAACGCCTAAGTTGAAGTGGGCAGTGCTCCTTTGACTATGCTGACTTCTGGTACCGCATTTATATCGAATCCGTTCTGTGATACAAGTTCATCATTTTCAGAGTCATCTCTCTAAATTGCAGGGACGAAATGAGTAGTCTGTCCCAGTTTTCTATGATTCTCACTCATGACCCAATTCAGTGTCCTTGGCCACTTTCACCAGTCATTGTGTCAAGAATGATTCCTATTTCTGTTAGATGGGGGGCGAATTGGATGAATCCACATCGACAGAAAAGGACTCAGAAAGATATTTGAGGGCAGAAAGGAAAGGGTCACGTCTTTAGCAACCGCAGCAAAATGAAGGTACTGGTAGTTGCCAGCTGAACTCGTCAATGCCTTTTGATAACTAACCTGGACCTAGGCCATACCTTAATCCATGCGCGGGTCTCCTGCTCCAGTCTTCTCCTGAGCTTCATGCTCTTCTTGCAGGTTACCAAAACTGTGATCTCGTGCACGGATGATGCTTTGTTTTGGCTGGTGGCTCTCCAGTTGTAACGGTGGGCAACAGGCAAGAAACTACTTCCAGTTGGAGGTTGAGAAAGGAGGTGAGTTTAGGGTTGAGAGGTAGAGATTTTTAAGATACCTTCTCGAAGGATCAAAAGCTTGGGGTTGCAATAGGATCGAGGCCAGCTGCGTCGGTAGCCATAATGGTGGAGTTTTTCTGCAACATTCCTTCCTTGAAGAGCCTCACGGGCGAGGTTCCTAAGGTCACAGCATGGAACAGCTATGAACTAAGTGAGCCAATCCTCTAAGCCTTCGTCATTTAATTTCAAGCAGAGCTTTTCGAGGACAGCGATAAGAATATTTTCTGTTTCATTTTGAGCCTCGTTTTGTCCATGCAGTGAATCTGATGCGCAGCAAGGAGGGTGAGGAGATGCAGCTCATCATCAACCACATGGGAGAGCTGTCTGGAATTGCACAACGGTTACGCGGGCCAATCACGAGCGTGGAGCGCCTTCTGCAGAGCTTTCAGAAGATCTACATGCTCACAAGCAGCGTCCAAGGGCAGCCCGGTCACATCCTTGCGCAGGGCATCCTCAAAGTTGGTCAGAAGCGCCTCTTCATTCGTAAAAACGGTGTTCAGCTTGTCGAGATGTCCCCCCTCTGTGTGCTGGACTTTTACGTGCACGAATCCTGCCAAAGGTGAGCATGCGTTGCATTTTCCTCATGAAACAGCCACACGCCTTTTAGGTCTTGTTGTCACAGCTTCTCATCTCTTGGAGCTTAACAGGCAAGGGCTGGGGCACGTGATGTTCGAGTTTATGCTGGAGCAGGAGGAAAAGCGGGCGTGTCAGCTCGGGTATGGCTCTCATCGCATAATTTCTCAGCCTGCAGATATAAGATAACCTTGTAGTCTATTCTCTCGCATCCATTCAGGGACGGATTCAGGGACGAAATATGATTTCCTAATCTGCCAAGACGCGACATTACCTTCTTCCAGCTAGTACATCCTCATTGTCATCATGCTGTAGCTTACCTTCGCTAGAAGATCTCTTATTGTTTTCGTATGTTTCTACCCGGTGATGCATTGACTGCGCTTTGTTACAGGCACTAGATAACGCGGCTAGGGTTTGCTGTTGTATTCTTACTGTGCAGCTACGACAAACCTTCCAACAAACTGCTCTCCTTCATGGCCAAGCATTACAACCTCAGGAACTACAGTAGTCAGGTACCACTCCTTCTTTTCCCTAACTCCCTAACTCCCTCAAAAAACTCCGTGACAGTTTCCCAGCGACCTCTGCAGGCAAACCAGTTCGTCGTCTACAACGACTACTTCGACGACGCAAAAAACGACTCACTGCGAGAGAAGGAGAATTGCAACGTCATGCCCGACATCGGTACCACGCTCAAAAAGGAGAAGGTCATCCACGGCCGCCGCGCAGCAAACAACAACAACCACGCGGATCAGGCAGAACAACAACCTCGCCCTGACAGCAGCGCGGAGCAAAGGCTCCCGACGTCACTGCCGCAGCCGTCGTTCCTTCGAGGGAGGCGGAACACATGGCAGCTGAAGCAAGAGCATCCGACACCGGACTCATCACGAGCTGCTGCTTGCGAGAGTCGATCTCCGACAAAAGCCAGCCTCCCGCTCCGCGACGCCTACAGACGCGAGCTCCACGAGGAAGACAAAACCCTGCAGCAGCGACGGTCCTCCAACTCCCAGTCTACGTGCCATCGCCCGAAGCCTGCCGCCTCTCCACCGGGCACACCCCCGCAGTTCAGCATCATCGGCGAGGCGGAGCGCGTCCGCATCCAGAGCCTGTGCTCGCCGTCCCTGGCGCTCAAGATGAACGTCGGCGGCGCAAACTGCATGAACTTCCGCAAGCCGCTCAAGCCCCGCCTCGGCGCTGGATGCACCAGAATGAGCTCTGGCAGCGGCAACATCAGCAGCAGCAACAACGACAACAACAACAACAACAAGCTCTTCTTCAAAGAGCCTCCTCCTACATATCCCTTCTGGAGCGAAGCCAAGTCGCTGTCCACCTCCCATCACTGGCAAGAGCGCCATCCCGTAGATTACAGTCGGACCAGAACTTGTTGCTAGTCTGCGGTTATAGGCGCACATTCTTCGCGTACTTATCACCGCGGCATTTGTTCCGTCCGCTAGTTCAGCTGATATCTATGTTATACTCGTGCCATACTACCTTGATACTGGGGTAATACTAGCACGATATCTTGTGGGTCATAAAGAGGCGGCGTTGTAAGAGTCCGTGGAAGGTGGTGATTGCGAGCTTAACCCCTAAAGATCCTTGAAAGCCGAAATGGCTTTTTGCTATTTCGGGCAGCCTAGTTCAAGGGGTTAAATTTAATATTTTTGCAAAAGATTTTTACGGGGTGTTCCCTATACTACAAGGTGTATGTGCAACAATTTGCAAAGTCGAATTCCAATTTTTGAGCTTATTTACTCAAATTTTAGTTTTCAAGCTCTAGGCGGGCAGAAAAAAACTTTTTATTTTCAACATTTTTTTTAAATGTTTTTTTGCTAATGTGTTCATAACTAAGTTTCTATTCAAATTTCCAAGTGACCCATGTTGAACCTTTTACCAATTCTGCAAGGGCAGCCTTTAAAAATTACAACAACAAGTTTCAAAGTTTTCCACAATATTACATTTTTTTCTTTCAAAATTCGTCAAAATTTGAGATTTAATAATTTTTCAAAAATAAATTTTCCCAAAATTCACAAACTTAAAGAGGTACCTACTCACCGTTCATTTTTTTCCTAAATTGAATACAATAAATGTGATGCATGTTTTTCCAAATCACCGTTTTTATACCTTCTAGTGGAAAATAATTTGCATGAAGGTCCAAAAAGCCAAATGAGTCTCTAAAATTTTGCATAGGCATTCAGAACATGATTCTCCACATGGAAAAAAATATGAGCAAGATGATTGGTGTAGCAATCATCAAGTTTTCCTTTGCACAAAGTAGACTATGTCTTTTAAACAATGCCCAAAAAAAGTTTTGCATCAACTTTGAACATTATAATCTCACAAATGGTGCACATCCAACGGCTCAAATTTGACGTAGTATATTCCATAGTAGCTAGGTTCAAGATCCTACGGTTGAAAGTACTAAAAAGCAGTAAATACATTGACCATACCTCAATTCCAACAAGGTGGTAGAAATTCGCAATTTTTGGTTTTCGAGCTCCCAAGAACACAAGGATTTTTAGGGGTTAATCCTTTTACGGACGAGAGGCCCATAGGTGGTCACTTCAAAGTTGGTGGACTGATACTTCATCTTTGTTTGATCTGCAAGGATCTGTGGGCTTCCGACAGAACTTTGATAGCAAGTTATTATTAATTCTTGCCTACTAAGGGTCTATTCGTACCTGGAGGTACATGGGGTGTTAAGGCGGTGTTAGGAAAACGTGGTTTCGCACCAGAAATGGTGTTAGTTGTAGAACTGACATGGCAAGGATAAAAATATGAGTTGGATAGTGGAGGTAGAGCAAAGGTAAGGCGGTGGTTTGGATTTAGTGGAGGGGATATATGTATTTTTTAAATCTTCATAAAATGAACATTCTGTGGAACAAAATCTACCAATCATCGCAAGTAGGTGAGAGGTACCAATTTCAGCCTTGAAGGTCACCTTAAGATATTTGCCAACACTGTAGCAACTTAAAGTGTCAAGTATGGGTTTTGTTTTTTGTGCATGATGCATGGGTAAACAATTCCCACAATTTTAGATCCATCCCCGAATCTCCTCTTCAATGTGTCAGAAGGAAATAGCTAATGACCATGCAAATAGTGGTTGGAGTGCGAATGCCTTCATTCCTACCACCCCTCATAGCAATGGATGGAAACTACTCAAACCAATTCTCAGTTAACTAGTATGAATAGGTCTACAAGTTTCGAGATATGAACCACCAATGGCAGGTACATACCTTCAAGTGCTTTCCAAACTATACGGGATAGTTTCCCATCATACCGCTCACTAACTCTCCTAATCCGGCTCATAGCTCGTTGGGTGAGAATGTAAGCTTGAGTTTGACGGATAAACTACAGTGATTTCCGTGAAGTGGGGTCACAATGAGGTGTACCCTGATGTTCTACGTGATCTACTATACTTGTAGATTCTCCCCATGCCTCATGAGCTCGTAGGCCTTACAGGGTTAATGAGGAGACATACAAGGGCCTGTAGTTAATAAACTCCAAACTCTACAATGTACCTCTTTTGAAGTTTCTAGTGACAACCGAATCTCGTCCCTACTAACAGATCAGTGGTTACAGGCGCTCCTTCTTCGCCAAGAAAGGCGAGCCTGTCACCGCGTCTGTGCGGTTACGCGCGTGTCTCAGATTCATCTGATACCTATGCGATACTCGGGAGATACTAGGGCGATACTCTTATGATAGTCTTATGATACTCGGGTGAAACGGAGGCGAGTTTGTGTGTGGAAGGTGATAGCAAGCTCAGCTTCGGAGACGAGTTGTGTGTATAGACAGGACGAAAGTTATGCCGCCTCCGCTGAGTTCCATCATCGCTGCGGCGGCGAGAGCGGTGCGTAAGCATGGAGTGGTGGGAGCATGGCGGAATGCGAGGAACAGCAAGCACCTCAGGTCAGAGAGAGAGAAAGAACCATGTACGTCGTTGCGAGCTTATTGAAGGAATTCTGACATGGAAGAGGTTTTCTTGATTGCCTGCAGGTCTGGCTTCTGGGACGGAGGCTTGCTGTGAGTTTTCTACTCCATTTTGTACTAGTCTTTAATTTTCTTTTGGGCCTGATCTTGCCTTGATAGAAACTACTTATGTTTTCTCTTTTGGCAGAGTGGCGCTACTGAAGGAAGACGGTGCGGTTTTGAAGGGAGTTGACAGTTATGGCAACCATTACTGGGAAAAGATGCAGGACCAGCACGGTATATAAACAAGAGACTTCCTTAAGCCCCCCTGATTCGACACTTTTGTTCATTGATTTTACCCATTTTTGGCAGGAAGGCATAGATGGGTGAAGTATGCTGATGCCGTGGGCTACGACGCCTCATCTGTACCGCCTGAGTGGCACGGCTGGCTGCATCACATTACCAATCACACGCCTGAACAGGTACCTATCTTATAAAATAAAGATACTTGTGAAGTGAGCCTGAGTTTTGACCTCTTTCATCGATGTAAGTGAGGGAAGAGTACTATTATAAATCAAAAGACCGGTATCTTATAGAAACTTCGGGTGACTTCCACTGATGTATCATGTTTTTTCAGCTTGAGGAGCCCAAGCCAACACGGTACGGATTGGACACTAAGGAGAAAGTGCCCAAGTACATGGCGAAGGGCTACGCCTTGCACCCGCAGAGACGCAGCTGGAAGCACTTCGGGTCATGGCAATCTAGTCCAGCACAGATGGTAGAGGTTTGCAATGCTCCTGCTCCAGAGATGCAGATTCCCGAGCCGGTTTGCTGGGAAACTAAGGTAGGTCACTCCTAATCCACCGCCTCCGAAGGAGGTTTGCTGGGATGGCACAATCAAAGTTATTCGTGATCCACCAACTTCTGAGAAGGTGCTGTGAAGATTATTCCTGGTAATCCTCCTCCTGAGAAGGTTTGACGGTGAAGGTGATTCCAGATATGGAGAAGAATTTCAAGGAGCCTCCGGAGACAGATGTGAAACCAGACTACAACTTTGGGTTACAGTAAAGGAATCCAACATCAGAGTTCTACATGGATGGGAAGGGTATGTAAAACACAAAAATAGTTTTCTTTACAAGAACCGAATTCGAGATGAGATGATTTCAAAGTGAACCTGGATGTATTACAGTAGCACCTCGGAGAATGAACTGTAATCTCACAATCCGAATACGCACCAATTTGACAGCTAAAGCACTGTGGTGTACAAGAGATGTCTTCCAACACCCAATCCACTTCAAGTTTCCCGTGAAAATCCTCAGATTCGGCTACGGTTGAACCTACCTCCAGACACAGAAATGGGAAAATTGCTAACCATTCAAAGGCTGCATGCATTTACAAAGCCCAAGGTCATCTAATTCCGGTTGTGTAAGCTATCCCAACTCTTCTGCTTTCTCGTCATCCACCTATACTGCACAAAATATTTCTGCATAGACAAGAGCTCCCCTAAACGAAGCAGTCACGGTTCTCCGTGCCCGAAAGTTGACACAGCTCATTATACGTTGCCATATCTGCACACAATCACCAACAAAGCTCACATCCGAACCACAATAATACCTGGCATTACTGAGAATACCTTCAAACTCTCTGCTGCCATTCTAGGTCACTAATCAGACTGAACTACGTGCAATCAGTGCAACTACAAAAGATGAAACAAATCTCTGTCAAAAAAGGACACTTCTACCTCTGTGAACTCTCAGCTGCCATTCTAGGTCACAAAATCAGTGGAAACAAGGGCAAGCGAATTCGCACGAATCGATGCAACAACACAAAGAAGACAGAAAAGTCAGATTATCTCCAAGAACAGTGACCAAGGGTTTGGAAACCCGACGACTCATACCGAAGTTGTCCCCGAAGCTGGTGAGCGTCTCGGCGCGCAGCATGCGATCTCCCTCGACGACGCCGATGACCTCGACGAACTGCGCCTGCGCCGCGACGTGCTGCGGCGCCTGGCGTACCGTGACAGGCACGCCGTCCGGCAGCTCGCCCATCACGTTGCCGCCCTCCACGCGCGCCACCTTCACCACCGTCGTCACGCGCCGCCCCATGTAGTTCTTCAGCAGCTTCGAGTTCACCATCGGCCGCGGGTTCGAAATGTCCGCCATCGCTTCTACAAAACCACCACACCGCCCCCCCCTCTCTCTCTCTCTCTCTCTCCCTCACCGCCGATTCTGCACCAAATGCGACTAGACGAAGCGAGTTTGGTGGCGATGGAGGCGAGGATTTCTGCCTCCGGGAAGTGAAATTGCTTCTGGTGAGTGAATTCGACACAAATGGACACGAAACTCTGCGCGAGACAAGCGTTGTCTGGAAGAAGAAAGGGCGGGAACTGGTGGATGAATGACTTCATTCGTTGTTTCGACGATAGTCGTTACAATGGTCACCCACACCGTGACAACGGACTGGAACGAACGACCAAAACTCAATTGCATACAATGGATGCTAGTATGTGATTATCCATATTGAATTGTTACAGTACCTTGCATGCCCTTAATGGCTACAGAAATTCCAAAAACCTAATGAAGCTGTACCATGAGGCCTTTTCAACCAAGTAAGTCTAATGGGGTAGTACTGTAACCTAGATATCGCATACTTACCCTCAGTGCATCCTCTAAAGAAGGTGGACTCTTGATGTCTCTGTCAAAACTGAGATGGATTGGTCTGTCAACGAGAATAATAACTCTAAACCCTGCACAGACCTCGCTATTCTTGTGGTTTAAAGGTTTAGAGTTAGGGTATGGTGTCAACCCTAAACCCTAATCTGAGCTCTGGGTAAGGTTTATCAAATCCGATACCCCTAGACAGCTCACTTCATCCTCTCCATCAGAAAACGCTGTTTACGGAATCCAAACCCTAAAACCCTAAACCCACTCACTCTTCTTCTTCTCCTTCTTCAAATTGTACGTCAATGTCCTCTCCAGCAGGATTGTCCGAAAACGCTGTTTGGATGTGCGGCTGCTGCAGCGGCTTCCGCTTCTTCTTCTTGCCCTTGTCCTTGGCCGGCGTGAGGCGCTCCTCCGTCTGCTGCTTGCGCGCCTCCGTCTTGGCGCCGATCATGAGGTCGTCCAGGTAGCCGCGGTCCGGGAACGTCTTGGGGCAGCGCTGGCGGTACTTGAGGAACGCCTTCTCCGCGTCCTCCTTCTGATCCAGCAGACTGTACACCAGGCCCTGCAGGAGACAGAATGTGTGAGTATCAAGATATGTATACTTAGCTTCTTACAACAAGTGGGATGGCAGATGGGGCTTGTACCTGACAGAGGTAGGGTCTGAAGTCGCTCGGATCCTCCTTCGCCAGCTCTTGGTACGTTGCCAGGGCTTCTTGCAAGTTTCCCTACTCACAACAAGAGGAGATCTCATATTAGATGTTTTGAGAACTATATGGAGCTGTGTTGTATGAGAAAACGTTACCTGAAGTATGTACATCTGCCCCAAGAGCATGCGCACATTCTTGGCCTCCTTGGTCTTCCCTACATCGACCGCACTCTGCGCCGCCCTCCGCAACATCTCCAGCATCTCCGTCCCTTCCCCCGCCTTCGTCATCACAGTCGCCAATCCCTGCACACGTTCAATATCCAAAAACTTCAGCAAGTGGAGAGAATCTAAACTTTCCTCAACCTGAATGTTGAATGAACCGATGCTAGCTAGGGCAACCTTCCCGTGGATGGCCGCTTGCTGAGGTTTGCATTTCTTTCACAAGCACGAGATTTCTTACCTGCAGAGCTCGTGCAGAGAGGGGGTCTCTCTCGAGAATGCGCTCGAACGCCTCACGCGCCGCGTCCAGATCGCCGAGAAACTCCAGCGACCGCGCGCGGATGAGCTGCCAGGGCGCGTGATCCGGCCGCAGCGCGAGAAGATTGTCCACCGCCTCCAGCGCCTTGGCCACACTCCCCTTGCGTAGACGCACATACAACAGCCCCTCCAGGGTTTTCTCGTCCCTCGGGTGCCGCTTCAAGTAATTCAGGAGCACCAGCTCCGCAGGATCCTTCTCCTCATCCAGCTCCTCTTTCTTCGCACTCTCCGATTCAACCTCATCTTCATCTGCGTCTTCAGCTTGCTCATCTTCTTGCAGTGTGGATGATGTTGCAGCGGACGGTTGTGGAGCTCGGGCGAGGGATGGCTTTGGTAACCCTAATCCCAGGCTTGCGACCAACAAGGCGCACCCGAGAAACACCCCGGCTGCGCGTTGCAACGCATCTTCCTTCACAACGAGCCACTGAACATGCCGTCTCTTCTGCTGTTGGTTCAGACAAAAGAAAACGCAAAAAAATTTAGCTGCGAGCATGGATAAGGCAACTTGAGGAAAGGATTTTTGCTGGTGATGATATGTTACCTCCTCCAGAAGAGACGTCTTCCCAGCTTCGCACCTGACATCGCCAAGCCCTAGCTTACGAACGCAAGAGATTCTCCCCAAGTTGAAAACCCTAAACGCTGAAACTCTCGGAGATGATAACCTTCTAACACCACACTGCAAAGAGAAACGTGAGAGACAGTCAAACGCGATTTCTTCTTCTTCTCCTCCTCTTCACATGATCCAAAAGCACTCACCTGAGAAGCCCCAATTGCAGTAGTCGCCATGGCTAAAACCCTGGCTGGCGCGGGATGGAACCCCGCAATAGCGCACATATGCATCGGCCGCGACGACGCGCATCCCGACCATCCGCGCATGGTCGGCACCGATGCGCCCACGCTAAAAACTACTTACAAAAAAAACTTACACCTCCAGCAACAACGGGAGATGAGCATCGACTAATGCAAGTGGGACCATGAGCTCCGAGGCTATGGAATGCATCACTAGAAGTCAGTGGGGCCGACGTAGAGCTCCTTCCATCCACACGAGATCATTATGTCCGCCACAAAAGTTACCTGAGATGTTCGATATTCGTGGTCGTGCTTTTTAGCCTTCTTCTTTATCGAAGGGGAAAACAAAAGGTCCTGTCTTCACTCCACACACTCGCTCGCTCTCGAAATCAGGTTCGTCTCCTTCTTCTTCTCTTGATGCATTACTTTCTTTCGCATGTTGCATTCCGAGGTGAGTCCCACATCTGGTGTGTGACCAATTGCGTGAGCGATGGGCTTGGTGAGTGTTTGGATGATTGTGCGCGGTGGTGCGGTTTTTGGGTTTCTGTGAGTGTGAGCGTGTGGCATTGGCGTGGTGGGTGCAGCAATTGTGTGCCCAGAGTGTCTGCATTGGTGGTCAAGAGTGAAAAAGTTCGAGGTGAGGGTTAGTGGCGCGCCTGCGTTCGAGCGTTCCACCAGCTCCTCGCTCTTTGCCCGTCATGGTACCATTCTAATCTCTCTCTCTGTCTCTCCTGTTTCTGTTGCGGATTTTGGAGTTAGAGAGTGTGCGCAATTGTTGGTGGAAGTGCTGCGGAAGTGCCCATTCTTGTCAGAGTGGAATCTCTTCGTCATGTTTTTTGATGTTAATTTTTGTTTAGCTCTCTCTGTATTGAGGTTGTTAGTTCGTCCTCACTCTTGCTGTACCTGTAAGTAATGTGTTGCTCTCTGGACAGCGTGCACAAGTGGGACCATAATTTGCACATTGAAATTCATTGGTGCTCCTGCGTCTTTCGGAAATTTAGGGTTCCTGAATCAATTGGTAGATTATGCCTGAATTGTAGTAATCAGGAACATCGTTTCTGATTCGGGCAGTGAATTGGGTTCTATGCTACTATAGATGTCTGAATTCCTGATTCTAGCTTTCCATCAATACGTTCTACTTCTCACCTTATCTATTCTAGTGTCTAAACACTGGTTAGAATCATGAGGTTGACAAATTTTACTGAAGGCTGAGTTAAGGTTTCAGAAATCTAGGGTTCCTTCTTGACCAGGTCCGAATGAGTTCTTGTTGATGCGCAAATTCATGTCTAGTGTTCTCACCTGATCTGTTCTAGTGTCGAAACACTGAAGAGGAGCATGAGGTGGTCTATCCTTTGATATGTGCTGATTTTTTTTCACGTGCAGGTCTCAATGTGCACCATGGCGTCAACGGCGCAGCTCTCACATCACCCAGCTCTTCACAACGCCACGCCCACTTCTTCGTCGCTGCACATTGGCACTTCATCATGTAGTAGTAGCAGGCAGTTGGAATCGTCGCTGGCATCTTCCAGTTCTTCTCATCGGCCATTGAAACTCTCTCTCTCACTTCAAAGAGCGCCTCCATCGAAGCGAATTGTTGTGAGGTCTTCCGCCGCTGCGGATGACATACAGACGGAGAAGCCGGTGGAGCTCCCCATCTTCCCGCTCCCACTTGTCCTATTTCCAGGTACAGACACCGTCCTAATCTTTCAAGATCTGTGACCTCCGCAGTTCATAACATTTGTGTTTCCAGGCGCCATCCTCCCGCTCCAGATCTTCGAGTTCCGCTACCGCATCATGATGCACACGCTCCTGCAGACGGACCTTCGGTTCGGGGTGGTATTCACCGACAAGGGCGTGGGCGTGGCGGCCGTGGGGTGCGTGGGCGAGATCGTGAAGCACGAGCGCCTGGTGGACGACCGCTTCTTCATGATCTGCAAGGGGCAGGAGCGCTTCCGCGTGCTGTCCATGGTGCGCACCAAGCCCTACTTGGTCGCCCAAGTGGAGTTCCTGGAGGATCGCCCCTCGGAGGAGCCTTCCGAGGACGTGGAATCCCTCGCCGCCGAAGTCGAGGCGTACATGAAGGACGTGATCCGGCTGTCCAACCGCGTGAGTGGGAAACCCGAGAAGGACATCCCCGAGGACCTGCGCAAGTCGCTCTTCCCCACGCCGTTCTCGTTCTGGGTGGGCAGCACGTTCGAGGGTGCGCCCGCGGAACAGCAGGCGCTCCTGGAGCTCGAGGACACCGCGGTGCGCCTCAAGCGCGAGAAGGAGACGCTGCGCAACACGCTCAACTACCTCACCGCCGCGTCGGCCGTCAAGGACGCGTTTCCTTCCAGCGAGTAACGCACAGTGAGTCCACTTCCTTGAATTCCTCATGGATTCTATGAAGTTCTCATCGCCGTAGCGGCGAATTGTCCTACGGCATTTCCTTGTAACATAGTAAAGTTTTAGCAGCATGAACAGAGACACATTTTGCCGTTGTAATTTGTCTTGTAGTCCTATTTTTTTTCCCTTTCCTTGTAAGATTTGTTCTACAGAGAATATGAATAGTTTCAGCAACCTGTGACTTTGATCAGATTGTGGTGTACTCATTTCACATTTCTGTTTTCCTTGATGAGTTTTAGTGGCATGAACAAGAATGATTCCACTGTGATCTTCTAGTTGATTTTCCTTGTAAGATTGTTCAACAGAGATGAGAAGTGTTTGACAGGTTGTGGTGTTCTTTTCTTCGCATTCACTTGTACGTTATGAAGTTTGGACTTTGCTCTTGGTAGTCCTGGTTTTTTTTCCTTTCCTTGTAAGATTTGTTCTACAGAGAATATGAGTAGTTTCAGCAAACTGTGACTTTGATCAGATTGTGGTGTCCATTTCTTTGAACTCACTTCACATTCCTGATGATTTTCCTTGATGAATTTTAGCGGCATGAACAAGGAATGATTCCACTGTCATCTTCTAGTTAATTTGCCTTGTATGATTGTAGTTTCAACAGAGATGAGAAGTGTTTGACAGGTTGTGGTGTTCGATTCTTCGCATTCACTTGTACGTTATGAAGCTTGGACTTTGCTCTTGTAGCATGATTTTTTAGGGCCATGAACAAAGTCGACCTCTGTCATTTTCTTGTAGTTTTTGCTATCAACTTTTCTCCAAAGATTGTTCGACAGAGATGAGAAGTCTTTGTGTTCTTACTTGTTATCTTCTTCTAGAAACTACTTGTGGGTCAGAGAATGAGTGGAGTTATCTGTAAATAAACTCAAGCCAAAGTTACCAAGAATTTTGACATCTTTTCTCATTTTTAATTATGAAAATCAGCCCTCACTGTGAAAATCAACTCTAAATTTCTACAATCTTCTCAAAGATATGAAAGGCGGCTAAGATTCTTGCAAATTCTATTTTCCTTCTCAAAGGGTGCTAAAACTAATTCTATGTGCAAATAGCTCACTTAATATCCTCCACGATATGCCTAAAGTTGTAAATTCTCAAGGACATACCACATGTTTTTTTATAAAGTCACCCAAAGTGTTAATAAGATACTTATCTTTTGATACAAAATACTACAATCTCATTATTCTTAACCCTTCAACATCAAGAGATGTCACTACACTAAATATTGCATTTAGTGTACTAACACGAATACACTAAATTTGGTGTTTAGTGTAGGGGACACTAAATGCAAACAAGGACACTAATTGCAAACAACGCAATTAGTGTAAGGACAATGTGTGATACTAAATGTCAACTCCAACACTATTTGCAAACTTTAGTAAAATTTGGAACAATTTTCTTTTTTACTTGTTGACACTTAGAGTAGAGATTTAAAATTTCAGCAAAAGTGGGAAAGAAAAGTGCAGGAATATTGTTGATTGTCCGCCACTCTGCTCTAAAAATTCCAGCAACCTTTGGAAGGTCATGAGTCACTCAACTTTTGTTGGAATTGGACATATGAGGAGGTTTTTGACATCTACGGAAAATGTAGATGCCGAAAAACACCTCACATGTCCAATTCGGACAAAAATTGAGTGCGTTAATTGCAATTGAATATCCACATGTGGTTAAACATCACATGAGTGTATTATTGGTGCTCAACACTGTGCTACAAAAATTCCAGCAACCTTTTGAAGGTCATACATCACTCAAATTTTGTCCGAATTGGACATATGAGGTGTTTTTTGTTTTTTTTTTGTTTTTTTAAATTTTTAATGAGATGTTTTTTGACATCTACAAGGAATGTAGATCTCAAAAAACACCTCATACGTCCAATTCAGGCAAAATTTGAGTGAATTCATGGCATTTGAATATTTGCATTTGGATAAATATGAAATAAGAGTGTTGAAAGTGAAAAAATTTATGAATACGTGAAGAAATATTTTCATTTGCAATTAAATGATTGGGTAAGTGAAAGCTTAAATATGGAAGAAAAATATAATTACTTAACCCCTAAAGGACCACGACCTAATTCGCTCTAAAACCAGTCCAAAACTGCCACTGTCAAAAAGAGACATGAAAATCACATTTTAAAGTGAATTTTCGATTTTCAACCGTAAGATCTTAAAATAGACTTCCATGTAAACACGCCATCAAATTTTGGTTGCAATCCACCGCACGGATTGATAGATTTTAGTGTTTGAAGTCAAAACAATGGTTCATTTTCATCCCTGCGTTCAGTAGATCAGCTGACTTTGACTTCATTTTGTATCAAATTTTTGCATTGTACAGGGTCTAAATCTATTACCATTGTCTTAAGCATGATGTTATTTCCCTGCACACCAATTTTTAGAGGTAAAAAAGGGGTGTAGCATATTCAAAACAAGTGTGCAAGGAGTGGAGGTTCAAAAATTGCCATTTCACGTTTTATTTTTTTGTGAACTACGTATGTATTCAAATGATAATCCAAACGGTCTATAAGAAGGTTTTCACCATATATTGTTGTTGAAAAAAAAAAGTGAAAAATATGAAGATCTCTAGGTTTTATGTAGAAAAGATGAAGTTTTTTCCCCCGTTGCCCGACAATGTGTGAAAATGTTTGACTTGGAATAAAATGCCATTTTACACTAAAGACAAGATTTTTTTTTGAAAATTTCTAAATAAGGAAATATTCTTTATATGTGTGAAAAATCTCAATGTCAATAGAAACTTTTGTCAAAAATTTTGGAGGTGCCCGAAGTCCCACTTTTGGCTTTAAGTGGTACTAACTTTCAAACCACAAATCCAAAAATAAATAAAAATATATCTCCACAAAGCTCTTATCAGATCCTATCTTGAAAAAAAAAACTCAATTAAAAAGGATTTTTTTTCGAATTGTAGGTACATGCCCAAAATCCAAAATGACCCCGGGGGGACGTTTGGTCCTTTAGGGGTTAATAATAATAATAAAACAAAGTACACAAAAAGAAACATATCTATACAAAAAGAAAGATAAATATAAAACTATAAACTTGAACGTGCGCTAGGTAATTGAGGCACTTCCGATCCTTCAAAATATGTCCGATGTCTTGCAACAATATCTTGAAGGTGTGGAAACAATTGACCGGTAGACCAAGTACCATCTATGTCTAAATTCAAACCACATCTTCATAGACTTTCTGGCATAAGACATGTTATCACAATCAACAAGCCGATTCACGTCTTCAATTGCATCAACTGCTAATTGAAGAAAAAATCTCTTACCCGGATTGGTAAGTTTGCCGAACCATTGACCATCACCGTCGGGGTTGTTTTGCCAAGCGTTTTGTTGAATAAGCTCTGATTTCTTGGCCTCGCACCGTTTCACCCACGCATCCTTGATTTTTTGAAATGATGAAAGTGTCCGCCGGTTGGCAACGGTGGGTCGCACATACGGGCAAATAGCTCAAAATGGTTCGTTTTTGAGCTAAAAGCGATACTAAAGTGAGGGTGATATTGTGTGCCGAACAATTATCCACCCAAACAAATTTAGTGCGGTTATAAATATTGAGTTGATAAGTCCATAGTTCCCCAAAATATTGGAAAAAAATAGATTGGTCCATCCAACCTTTTGGACTGATACGATACAAACCCCGGGAATATTATCTTTTAATCCACGGATGGGGTAATTGCTACTCTCACTAGTGAAAATCAACATTGGGCCTTCTATAATGGATCTACGACCCCCGGAAATGCGAACGACCATGGTTATAGCATCCCCCCGTTAACAACATCGGCATATTTGACGGTGGAATCTCCTTGAAAACCTAGTGTTTGCCCATTGTCCATGTTAATGGAAAAGTTGGTTTCATCAAGGTTTTCGATGAGATTTTCATCAAATGTACCTTGGTGAAAACCGTGTTGTAAAACCCCTAAGTGGTAGGCGGTATGCATCTGAGTTTGGTTTTCTTTCTCACGGCTATAAATTAAGCGACTGCGTTGTGATAATAAAACTATATTATGAACATCCATAAATTAATTCACTCAAGATGTTGAAAGTTTTTCGGTAAAAATATGGTTATCTCTACGGTCTCTAGATTCTGAGTGAAAGGTGAACCCGAAGCAATTAAAATGGATAAGGCAAGCTCAATGAGGACTTTGGGGAGAAACTTTACCCCTAATCTCTTGTGTCCTTCAAAAGATTCAAGAAGCCGTGGATAGAGCCATTGGACCCAATCTGCCCGTTTGGGTCCCCTCCCGGCAACAGCTTTGGTAAGAACTCGCTTACGTTTTCCAGAGTTACTTCGGCTACCAGATATGGTGTCGTTGTTGGAGGTCTCTCTAGTTGGAAAAAAAACATCCTATTGTGCCCACCATCAACCCGCTCTGACCATGTTCGTATTTTTTTGTGCCCTAAAATGCTTTGAAACGCTCGTATGGTTTGTGCATTGAGGCCGATGGGACCGTGAACGGCCTCATCCTCAATCATCCATGCTGTGACATTCTTTCGGGCGTGAATGGTGGAGACTTGTTGTAAGGCTCGAGAAGGATGCTCAATCAAGGGATCCATCCCTACAAAGATATAAAATTCTCTTTTCAATCCATAAATATGTAGATATGTAACAACATAGTTAAAATCATTTTTATATCACATCATTAAATATTATGAAACAAAATATAACACATAAAAAATTTCTTTACAACATCATGTGCAACATTTATTGGAGAAATAAAATGTGTAAGTTTCTATAATAGTCTTCTTTATCCATTAAATAAACAAGTCTTGACTTGATAGGAGGATTTTGTGCCATAATCACCTTTTATCTATAAACACTATTGTTGTTCAAGTGGGCATCTTAAAAATTTCCTAACTTGACTCCAACTTGGGGTGACTATGTGTGTCTTCCAAAATAAAATTAAGACCGGGAGGTTTGAACCAAAGTTGTATTTGATCAACACCTAGCAAAAAAAAACATGAGAAAATGGATTTGTGCTGGACCAACACAAATCTGACTTCAACGTTCTCATGAAAATTTGTAATTTAAATGCACTACGCTCTGGACATTATGTTGCCGTTTCCGAAATGGTATGGCAACTGACAATGCAACTAAGAACCAACAACTTATGGACGGATGAAGCATTCTGTTGTAAAAAAGTTCATCTAGTCATTACACATCCACTCTTCGTCCGATGGACAATTGCTAGTACAAATTTGACTTCATTTTTCACTTAGAAACCTGTAATATAAATGCACTACGTCCACAAGATTGTGTTCTTGACTCCAAAATGATATGGCAAGTGACATTCCAACCAAGAACAAACAACTTATAGACGGATGAAGTATTATTTTGCAAAAGTTCATCCGCTTGGAACGCATCCATTCTTTGTCCGATGGAAGTGCTCGCACAGCAGATCTGAGGCTAGTTGACCACGAAACGTGTATGAGGGATTGATCTATGCAAAGTGGATATGAGAACGAGGATTTGGTGTTGGTGCATAGATCCATGCCTGCTAGACGTTAGAAGTCAGATCTGACTTAGATCTAGTGAAGAAACAGTAGATCTGCTACTTCTCACAAGTCTATTCCTCCTTTCCGACCCAAATAGTCCACACGCAAGATTGAGCAAGAGATCAACTCGACATCGGTATCCGGCATCAACTTTCCACCACTTCAGATTATACTTTACTCATCGCATTATTTTTATATATTATGGATCTCTCTTCATAGGCACACACTAGTCACATCACCTCAACCTCCACGCACAATAGACACAACACTACGCACAATCACCTTGTCACTAATCCTCTAACCCTTAGGCACAATAATAGGACGTGTGTATAGGCACGCCACATGCGGCAGCGCTGACAAAATTCTTGTAGATCTAAACAACAAATACGAGGAGCAAACCAAGACGCCAACCCGAAGTCACTCTGCGCGCATCCACAGATGATCTGCGACACCATCACAACTCCACACATCATCATCAATAGAGAAAAGCAATATGGAAACTCCTCCCGAAAGATGACCAGCAGACAAGCAACAACAATACATCCACAAACGTCGCACGAACACAAAGAAACAAGAATACAACCCAAAAAAGGTAAGTACACCTGCAAAACCCTCAACTCCTTTCAATCTCCACAACCTTCCTCTCTCTGCAACATGATCCTCCCCCCCGCCCCCTCTCCCTCTCAACCAACTCCCTTCCCCTTCCCTCTCCCCCCTTCTCCCCCTCCCTCTCTCATCCCCCCCTCCTTGCCCTCTAGAGACCCCCCTAATCCTCACAGTCCCCCTCCTAGGTACGCAAGTAGAAAAATAAATAAATAGAAGAAACTCCAAACCCAGACCCTCCCCATGAAACGTACAGGCTCCGGTAGCATTCAAACCCCCTTCTTCCCACGCACAGACACCTACGGTACTCAAACTCCCATCTCTCTATACAACATTCGAACCCCTTGGCGTAGTGATTAGACCGGACACGTACTGTGACCCCCGCCCCAACTCTGCCCAGACCATCTCTCAAGAACGCGCAAGCTTACCCCCGACCCTCCCTGAGCTCCCTACAGTCTGTATCAGACAGACTGAACTCCATTACTTGCGCGCAGGCTTCCTCACCCTTCCCAGACCCCGATTTGCGACCCCCTTCCAATAGCGACCTCCCACCCTCTAGCGACCTCCCTCTTGCAACCTTCCTCCCTTTACAACCCCCCTTTCTAACCCCATGCAACCTTCTCCCAAATTACGACCTTCCACGAGATCATCCCCGCGAAGCCCAATAAAATTGGAACCTTTCCAACCATTGATAGGGCCAAGAAGGATGCGCTCACACTCAGGCTATGTGAGCTACCAATCTTGTTGAATGTGCTTGAAACCACGGAGGCTGTCACGAAAGCTTTGGAGGCCAAGAGCATTGTGAACATTTGGTTCCACCGGCAGATTAATGTCAAGCACAATGGCTCTGCCAGTGTGCAAGTCGCTAATCCTATTGTCTATAGACAATACCTTAACAAAACTTTCAACATCGGTTGCCACCAAGTTGAAATTCGACCCCACCGCCGTAGTCTTGATGGCATTGATCCCCCCTCTACCACTTTGGTGGAGAAATGGAGATTCAATGACATAAACACTGCTTTAGTGAACACGGTTGCCGCCATCAACCCCACCACCGTTCCCACCACCAACATACGTGAAGAGATGGCCGCTATTGTGGCGGAAGGTCACAAAAAACTCCGCTTGGAGCTATCCACTCTCAAGAAAGACATCATTCAAGAGACTCGGGAATACACCGACGCCCGCAACACCGAGGTATACTCAAAACTTGATGATGTTGAGAAACTAATGAGTGCCGCTTTGTCAGTGATGAAGGGTATCAAATCCAACCAAGAGAAGCCATCTCTCCCTTCTTTGGATGACCCGTCAAACGTGGATTGACCAAAGACCGCCTACAAACTCTTCAACAACCTAGTGATCACCAAATTCCTCGATGTCTAGCTACATTTTCCTTGGTAGTCGCATCTCTCTCCATCACCTCGTATATCTACCTTATCACTTCCCTTTCCCCCCTCCATCATATGGTATTGTTAGTAACTTATCTCATTATAATCCCATACTATTGCTCTCCCGGCACCTCTGTAACCCTCCTTGCTCTTTTTACACCTTCTACCTCCTTAGTACTTGTTGTAGTTCCCAATAGATATTTTCTTGTAAACACATGTCATTTGTATGAGTATAAACCCATGAGAAGGTCACAACCTCTCCCATGGGCTCCTCTAACTCTTATGACAAAGTTATATGATCAATACCACCACAATAATACACAAACTACTTGTCATTGTCAACGGCGTTGGCATACTACCAAAATTCCCCCTACCACACATATACCACACGCCAAAAAACATAAAATACCACCACATCTTGCCAACAACAAAAGCAATTGACCACAAGCAATACATATAAACACCCTCACGCCACATTACCACAAGATTACAAAACCCTACTACTACCTAACACACTCATCCAAATACTGCACAAAGACAAACACTAGTCACATACTACGCCATCACACACACTCATCACTCAAAAGCTAGACACCTCATCCCACTCACACGCTCTCACACACACATACCCCCCAAAACCACTACACCATACACCACAAAAATACTACACCAACCCACCACATCACACCAACTATACACACACCCACAACCACACCTCACCCCCGCTAACCATAACAACACCCATGCCACAATTTCCATCAATAACACAAACCGCACTCTCATCAACGCCAACAAAAAACCCCACAAGAAAACCAACACACATAAAACAGACAATAAAATAAAATAAACACCATAACCACAAGAAAGAATATAATTCCACAAACCAATACAAAGACAAAAATACCCAATATCAATTACACATTAACTATTTCTACATTCACCATAGACACAACTACAAAGACAACAACACAGCCAAAAAAAAACACACACATACTTTCAAACAAACACAATCTCAATAACATTAAAAACCTCTAAAATTTACACAAAAAACAAGAATTCTTAAACACAGCACCAAATCTAAACACATAAAACTCCTACTACTTCTAGGCGGAGATATAGAAACTAATCCAGGACCAATGCCTAATATACTAAAAAGACATCCCACATCACATGAGAAAAACGCCAAAATTTACTTTATACCAAGTACCAATGCCTAATATACTAAAAAGACATCCCACATCACATGAGAAAAACGCCAAAATTTACTTTATACCAAGTACCATAAAACCACAACCGGAATACAAACACATCGCTCAAACATTTACACCTCTTTTTAAAACCACATATACACTACACCATTTACACAACACTACACATCCAAATATTGACCAATACATACAACAACAAAATACCCATCCACCAACACACATCCTATATGCCCTAGTAATTACCACCCATCCAAACATAGACAAATGTAACCATCTTTTGAACCCACAAAACCCGAATATAATTGCATGGACTAACACACTATTACAAATCTTATCAACCTTACAAAACCCACCTGAAAGACATATTCATATACCGCACCCATATACAAAATTTCTTGAAGAAAACTAAAGTATTATAAACCACGGGAAATCAATACATAAAGAATTATACGGCTTTTTACATGGCCAAACCATACCGCCCTCAAGCGACACAATAAAAAAAAAATTCCTTACCGTCTTAACAACCTAATTAACGAGACACTAAAATGTTTCGACCCCATAACAGAAGATACCCATCCACCCCCTCCTCCCTTGTCCCGTCCCCTACAGAACCAAAACAGTAGCACAAACAACAAAAATACAAACATCATTATATGGAATGCGTCATCTCTAAACACCGCTCTCCCCACTTTACAAACTTTGACTACATATACAGAAACACCACCAGCCCTCATAGTCATTCAAGAAACAAAAATATCCGCCACAAAATCTACAAAATACATACAAAACATATTCCAAGACTTTAAACTTATTTTTAATAACACACATGCACTAACAAGATGCATCCAACAACGGAGACCATATACACCGGGCCGCGGTGGCCTCCTTACACTAATACACAAAAAATACGCCTTCTAAGGTAACATAAAAAAATACGCCTTCCTGGATAACATAAAAAAATATCCACTCCAATGTACATATCTCCCTACCTTCAAATAATTAGAATTACTAATCAACCACTACAACCATGGTTAATCTTTCACATGTATATGCCATCTCACCTTGAAGATACTAAAATAGAGACATAGCATTAATTGATTGACAAACAAAACACTATTACATCTCAAATGAATCATAATCCTAATCACGCTTACATGTTGTGTGGAGACTTCAACAGAGACATAGCATTAATTGGTCGACAAATCGGAAATCATAACACCCCCCCAAACCATAGACTATCAATGGCGCCACTTCACAAAAAACCTAAACCTCACCTCCATAAATACTAATACACAATACTCCAGACAAGGCCGCTAGAACTATAGTGATTGGAGCCTAATAGACGACTTCTATATAAGTACAAATAATAATACACAATATACTTCCACAACAAACAATGACATTATCCTCAACTTGGATCACTCGCCTATACAACTTCACATCCCAAATAATATATTAATTATTCGTACTCCTATAATCACAAATAATGCCACTAAATGCATACTCAACCCCATCCCAAAAGATAACTTAGAAAAATTCAACACAAAATTCTTTGAAGAAAATTCCATGCAAATTGACTCTCATAAACATCCTTGAAAATTATAACCAACTCTCTCAAACACAATGGCACGAAACATGCCACACACTAGACACACTTATCAATAATATCTCCGATACATTGGAACAAACTTGCAAAGCCCAAGCAATACCACAAATGACAAACCAAACATCACAACAAGGTGGCTATTTACCCCGCAAACTTTCTAAAACATGGAAACAACACCTAGCTACATATCATATAATACAAAAAACTATTAGAATCGTAAAAAATAACCCACAATGGCGTAACCATCCCATATGTAACGAGTTACTAACTTTGCACAATACCCAAATTCCTGCCCCACCTCCCCCGGACCTACCCCATGATACATGGATAAAAGGCATTGCACTAATCGCAAAAAATGCCAACATACAAGCCCGGAAAGTAACTACAAATTACTCCAAAGACAATATTAAAAAAGCCATGTAAAAATATAGACAATTATACGAAACTAGCCCTAAGAAAATAAATAGAAAAGTTTTTATAAAATCCGAATCACCACCACTAGATTGTATCATTGACCAATTTAATAACATTCTAACTAGTCCCAAAGACATTGCAAATGAAATATTCAACCAACAGACAAAAAATAATAGACCCACAATACCAACATGTAACTACTAACCACAACACCCAATCGAATGCACATGTGCAGTACGCCAATATCCATGGCATGATCTAGATGGATTTACCTTAGACAAACGAGGAGAACCTGAAATTCCATTACATACATACTTCAACAGAGCCATATACGACACATGTCTCGGCAACCTTGGAAATAACAAAGCCCCAGGGCCAGACCGTATACCGAATTCAATACTTAAAAACATGCCTCCAAGATTTCATAAATTACTATTTCTATTCTTCTCTCTCTGCTATAAACAAAAACAAATACCAGCCTCATCGAAAACAAGTGCAACAATTTTACTATACAAAAAAAGAGATCCTTCAATACTACCAAATCATAGACCAATTGCATTAGCCAACACAAAATATAAACTCTACACCAGTACACTTACCTCAATATTATCCTCATATGGCAAAAAATTTAAAATCCTACACGACAGTCAAGAAGGATTTAGAGCAGAGAGAAGTACATCTAGACAAATACAACTATACTAATGGCACTAAACTTCAAAAACTCCTTTGGCTCTATAGACTATTAGCGATAATGACTAATATTGGGTACCCAAAATATACAACTACACTAGTTGAAAATATCCACTCCCAATCATCTACTTACTACACCGGTGAGCACTTTGGAAAAACTAAGCCTATCTTCATTCATAGAGGAACTATACAAGGAGATACCCTTAGTCGATACCTATTCATTATATTTTTGGAACCACTAGATGGCTAGAGCAAGGCAATAATGGATACACTTTTGATACATCACAAATCACCATAAACTCCGCCGCCTACGCCGATGATCTTGCTACCATAACTAACAAAATAAAATCATTACAAACACAAATTGATAGATATTGTAAATGGACTGGTATGGACGTAGGGGTCCCAAAATGCGTTGCTATTGGATGTCCAAATAAATCCAAAATGAATCCAATTGCATTTAACTAATGCAATTTAGTGCTACCGGTGAGCCCTAATGCAAGCTTTTAACATCAACTACCGGGGCCAACCAATCCCCATACTACACCAAAATGAACCATATGTATATCTAGGCACAAATCTTGTTCCCTCTCTAAAATGGAAAATTCAAATTCAGACTACGACTACAAAACTCATTAAACAATGCAAAGAATTAACAACATGTCCAGCTACTATGAAACAAAAAATTAAAATGGTTGACTCCGTAATACGTCCAGGTGTAGCATACAGCTTCTACGCTGTACCATACTCTATGCCAGCTATCAATAAACTTGACAAAAGATTATGCCATACAAAAAACCATTTGTGGTATGCCAAAATGCATGTCAAACGCAATAACCCAACTCCCACATAACCTATTTGGACTTGAAGCTTTCTCCCTAAAAAATGCCTATCTCCGATGTATAGGGGAACAATTACAAAATGCCCTAAATGACAAAGGTAGGCTCGGAAAAATATATAATGGACTAACTCATTATTTTCTTGCTCAATATGGTTGTGAAGAAAGTAAATCTAGAATTAAAAAAACGGATTGTATAAGATCACCAATAACTCGTACACTTTTCTTATTAATGAAGTTGGGAGCCAACTCATGATGTGGCAGATGACACTAATCCTCAACTTGTTGACATTAGTGTAGTGGGGTGACTACACTATTTGTACCACTACACTAAACATCAAATTTAGTGTAGTGTACTTACCGCAGTACACTAATTGCAAAGAAGTTGACAAATAGTGTACTAATTGCAAAGTAGCTGACGTATAGTGTAAGCCGTCCATGGCATTCATGATCAATGGAGTAGAGATTCCTCTAAAGTGTCTTTTGTCCTTTAGGGATTAGGCTTTCTCTATATTTCCCTCCAATCTTCATCATCTTGACAACGATCACTAGTAGAGGTTTGTGTGTCCTCCTGTTTTAACAAAATCTATTTCTGTCAAAAGATATTTACAACAATATTATCATATTTGCAAAAATAGAAACACAAATTACAGAGCTGCTAAATAGAGGATACAAAGTTTCCTTTCGCTATATGACATGAGTGAGAGCCTTATAATCAATAAAAGATATAAACTACCAAAATGAGATTCTCATTCCATAAACCACTAGACATGCTGCACCTTCATAGAGCACTCCCTACACTAACCAGCTAGAAACAAACTTGCCACCACAAGGAAAAAAATAACATTAAACAAACAACATTTATAGAATTTAGCCCTTTAACGCCCCGGGATTCTTGGAGACAGAGCTTAAGAGTCCCATTATGGGCCTCTCGGGCGTTAAAGCGATGTCATATTATATTGGCATCCATCATAACAGTTAGTGATTCTACTAAATCCACTACTGACAACCAAAATCAAAATCACCACAATGAAAACATCGCCATCTATCACAAAAAACAAGAGACGAAGAGAAGAACATAAATTTATAGCATATGAAAAGGTAATTCCCGTCATAAACAATCACTGGATTGACTTGCACTCTAACAACCAAAATTCTAAGCCTTATAGTGCTTTGATCCCCATTCTAATAGTGTTTCTTGCAAGAAACACTATTAGAATGGGGATCAAAGCATGGATTTGGAAGAAAGCAATAGCTCTTAATGTGTTTTTATGTAGGAAACTACACACTTGAGTAGTGAGACTACCACCAGTTCATCCCTCACAACTGCGCACAAAAACAACACAAAAAGGGAGTAACACAAGGCAAAAGATGATTTCTAACATATACAAAGGTAATTCATCAATACATTTGGAAAATCTGGTGATTCTGTCATAAGTAGTCTCATCAATTCTCACAATCCAAGTCCTACTAGTACTAGGCTTGACTTAACCTACATGTCCCTACATCCACCACTTCTTCAAGGACATAAATCCAATAGCTAAGTCGCTACAGATAAAACACACAAATGAAGTGCTACGGGTTCATGGGCGTAGTCGATGTACTGATCGGTATTGCTGGCGTACTAGGCGTCATAGGCGTACTTGGCAGTTGCGCCTCATGCAACACTCGGCCGAACTCCGCTCCATGGAATAGCACTCCCATAAGCACGGTAAGGAGCACCATTTGCATCTTAGACGCCATCCATCGCTGCCTAGCTGAAGATGATGATCAACTCAATGACAGACTAGTACTCGATCCTCTGCACGTTTGCAAATAGTAGTAGTTTGAATGTTGTAATGCGAGCTTCAGGTTGTGTTTGAAATATAATATTGTTGCCAAAGTAATGTAGAAACTTCAAAAACTTCACTGGAATAACACTGCAACGTCAGTTTTGTCTTATGTCGGTTTTGTAAAAACTTCGAGCCATGAAAACTAGTCACCAATGTAGAGGCAACTTTCACATGTTTGCGACATTGTTTTCTTGTGCCTTTTACAACGTAAGCGACCGGGTACCATTTGGATATTCCATTCCCTTGTGATTAGATGACGATAGAATTGCTTTGTGTGTGGAATCCAGGTTGTGTTCTGAGAGGGCGCAGAAACAAGTGGGTAATATGGTGCCTAGAGTGACAAAGTGGGTAATGTGGTGACGATAGAATCTGTCGGTATTTGTGCAGATCTTTGAGCTTGCACTTATACCTAGGCTGTTTGAAATTTGTAACTTTGGCATCCGCAATTTTATAGCTGCCTTGTGATGAGATTCTTTGATGTAATTTATTGAAATTGAGGTACGTGCTGAAGAAAATTTGCTCGTTTGGATTTTAAAACAGGCTTGACTTATCTGTTACAGTAATATAAGTCAACACTACTTTCTCAACCATAGAGGAAACTACTTTCTCA
The DNA here is from genome assembly GCA_963971425.1 of Bryoerythrophyllum caledonicum. Classification (NCBI taxonomy): domain Eukaryota; kingdom Viridiplantae; phylum Streptophyta; class Bryopsida; order Pottiales; family Pottiaceae; genus Bryoerythrophyllum; species Bryoerythrophyllum caledonicum. The sequence continues at coordinate 13,497,712 of OZ020526.1, read as the reverse complement.
ACCACGTTGATGATGAGGAGGAAGAAGAAGAAGCCTCAAAGATCAAACTTGGTTCATTGGACTATATCAAGGTTATTTGAACCTAAAGCCAAAAAACAGATTCCACAAAGATGAAGTCAAGATTCATGAAAGCATGGAGATGCATCTTTCAAGTGGAAAAGAAAAGGATGTTAAACCTCGGTCATTGGTGTAAGACTCTTAGTAGAAGCACAATTTAGACGGCAAAGATGAGACGAGGCGAGAACAAGGTCTGGATCGGTGACTTCATGTCTGAATCAATACAAGCCGTCCCCGTCATAGATACGGCTCATCATCACTACGGCAAAGCAGACTTGTTCAACTTTGCAGATGCTCCCTTGTTGCCAACGAGGCCCACACCAACAGCTCCACTCATTGACCCTAAGAAGCTGCAATTCGTGAAGAAGGAAGCCATGTGGTTGGCCTCCATGGCGCCCTTACACTCATGCTTATCCTCATTGTCTGAGAGGGCATTATTAGAATCGTAGAATCGTCTGTAGGTCGCTTGGACGCTACTTTTGAGCTTCATTCATTCACCGAGCCGACCATTGAAAGTGCTATCGAAGTAGGCAACGTCGTCTCCTAGCTTCAACATGCAAACCTGATGTCTGACTTTAGTGCATACAAACGGGATTTAGACCATGGATCACGACGTCAGAGCCACAATGCTACAGGATTCTCCCATCGCAAGCACGATTGAGACTTTGGAAGTGATAATGATATTACGAACTTATGAACATGTGACCCTTATCCAATTCTAAAAGACTAATGAGATTACAACACTTAGGCACATGACACCTATGAATCCTATCACAGGTGCTCACATGTTCATAAGTTCGGATGAACTTGCATCGCCTTCTACCTCCAAACAATCAGTAGAGTAACATGTCTACAAAGGTGAAGCATGCAGCACTTTCTACGCTCCACTCCCAGAGCTTTGAGGTGCATAGCAGTAGTTCCACCGCCACCGATGCATCCACACGATCCCATGGCTCCACCAGCTTCACAACGTGCGCGTCCTTGTCCCTGGGACCATTACACCCCAAATCCTCCACTACCAAGCAACACACACAACCATAGGCCCAATCCAAAAAATGAAAAGCATTGAAAGTCTGCAAGCGACAAAACACTGAAAACGATAAATTTCTACAAACATTACAAAAATTGTCATTGACAAATTATTCACACTAAAAATCTCAATCATTGTACAACATTCCACTTTGCATGCCATTCTTCTCACAATGGTCACACAACCAAGCTATGGACCCCTTTCTACTATCATCTCCTCTATACACAACCTTCCTCAATCTAAACATCTCAAAGAATGTTCCCTCCTTGCACTTTGGCTCTAAAACCTCAATCAACCACTTCTCTGCCTTCAACCTATCATCTTTTGTAACCCTACCACCCCCTTTTATGTCATGTGGGAATAAATTCAAGCACGCTGCAGACACTTCATCCACAACACCTGGCGTGTCTAGAATCAAGCCCGCTAATTGTAAACCTTCACCAAAATCTGGAACCATTCCACCCATTCCTCCAGCAACATGTGCTCCGATCTTTGTCAAGATTGTTGCCATCTTCAACCCCCACATCAACATACTCATGAATGTCCTTGTCCCACTTGTGCCAAAGTTGACCTTGCATCCCAGTTGGCCCACAATCTCATGAATTCCATCTCTACTTTCACACATGAGATGAAGGTCAAACTCTACAAGGCCGGGTACAAAGCGTGTCAAAAGCTTCTTGTGCCCAACCTCACAAAGATAAGCTAGCTTTGGAACTTGCGATTGCTGCATTTTGATTGAAAGCTCCATCAAGTCTTCGATTCCTGAGGACACTTCACGTAAAAGATTGTTCTGCATGTTCAAGATATTCTCTTGCATTTGAAGAACATTATCCACTTTTCTAATGATCACATCCAACTTCCGATCAATGTTGTCCAATTTCACATTCACTTGTTTTAGAAGTAAATTTGGACAACTTCTTACAAGGTTGATGGGTTTTTTGACAGTTTGCCATATTGACGATCTCCATGTGGAATCCATTCCCTTCTCGTCAATTGGGGAATCCCTTGGAAATTCCCTCCTCAAGATTTGCAATACTTCCTCTCGGTACCTTTCCAGATCATTGTGCCGCTTCTCCAAAAGTTTTGCCCATGCTTTATTTCCCAACAAGTCCTTCACTTCGTCATAACCTCTCTTCAAATGCCCACATTCCTTCCAATTGTGTGTAGCACCAAATCCACGCGTCATGACTTCCAATTCCAACTCCTCCATGGAAACAAATTGGTCCTTGCGGTCCTTCATTTTGACCAACTCTTCAACACATCTAGGTCTCAAGATGTGTTCCACGAGAATGACTCTAGGACATCCCAATGTTGGATTCATTAGCATGTCTTGAATGTGTCTCACGATGCCATTTTCAAGAAACTCTAGCATCGTGTCTTTGCATAGCTTGGATCTCAACATAATGTCCACGTCAACATGATCAAACTCAATGATGACTTCTATGCCATCACACACAAACATGATAACATCTTGAGATACTCGGTAGCTATCACCAACATTGTTCTTGTGAAACTCCTGGAAGAAAGAAACCTACACATTGCACCAATTCACAAGTGTAAATTACACCTTATATTAATAAAAGCAATCTATCCACACATCAAAGCGGATCATGTCAACAACTAAACATTTGAAAGAGATCTAAACTTGAAGTATCAAATTGAACAAAATGATGTAAAATAAATATTCCTCACCTGCAATCGCGGAAAGAAGCCCAAGCTCAACATTGTTCGCTTTGCATCTTTGCAAGACAACCTTCTTCCAACATACACAAGCTTATCAGTTTGAGGCATTGCGAGCCAACTCAACCTTTCGCATTGTTCCTGCAAGGTGGATGGTACCATGATATTCATGTCATCATGCTCATAACACATTTGCAACTTCTTCATCATGCTGAGGGTTGCATCCAATAGATCATTATGCCCTTGGCCTCCCATGATGTTCGTAAGAATTTGCTTCACATGATTAATTGAGATAATTCCATGAACAGAAACCATCTCAAGTTTGGGATCCATGTTTGAACAACGATGTAAAAATTCTCCCATGATGTCATGACAAAACCAATGGGGATTGGTGATGACAAACTTGCCTTCTTCATGGTACATTATGTGTCCTCCATCATTCAATGATATTGCCACAAACTCTTGCTTCCTTCGAGCAAGTTCCTTGTCTTTATCCTGGAGCTCTTCAACTCCTTTGCAAATATTATCCGAGAATTCATCCCATTTTAACAAAGGTAGCCTTGATAATTGTTTCTCATGCACATGCTTGGATATCTCCTTGTTCCATTTTGCAACAAGACATTGTACTTCTGAACAAGCCTTGATGGTCTTTGGCAATCTTGCTAGCAATTGTTTCAAGTGGCTCTTCATGAAATCAAACACCATGCTAGCACATGATGCATCTCCTCCATCCACCATGAAGATTTTCCTCTTCGTGTCAAAGTCAAGCATCTCCTCAAATTGTGACTGCAATTGCGCAACAATTTCTTCTATGCGGCTTTGAAAGTCAACTTCATTGTGCCAATGATCGTGGTGCGTCATCACTATTGACACATGTGGTCGGAATTGCCAAGAGCGCCTTGTGTTGGATGCAATGAATCGCAACCAATACTCAACCTCCGCCTTGATTTCGGAGATGTTGCGCTTTTGAAAGGAAGTCATTCGCATTGGATTGCATGTGAGGAGGAACAAAGAGCAACTCCCATCGGCAGAGAGGTTTGGAATCACAAGGTCATGAAATGAATGGTATTCCGTTTGACCGGCCATGTCCCATATGGAGATGCCAATACCATCACACTCCACATGATCAACCTCTATGCCCCGCGTTCGATCGATTTCGAGCCTTGTTTTAGGTAGCTTTGGGACTTTGGAGGTTCCAAATATCTCTCGAAGAATCCTTTTCCTGTGATTGGTTGTAGAGAGGCGTGAAGCTTGCTTATTTTGAAACTCATATAATCCTTTCATAGACGTTCGTAATGTGGTCTTTCCTGCAAAGAAATTATTGTTCCATTGCACCACATTACAATCTTACACAAAGTTTGATGCAAAGAAATTATTGTTCCATTGCACCACATTACAATCTTACACAAAGTTTGATGCATGAAATTGGTTCATGATGGTTTAGTATATAAATTCATGTCAAAGAATTTGAACTCTTAGTTTTTGCAATAGTTTCTAGTTTTCCCAAAATTACATAGTGCAAAACCATGAAATTCTATATCAAGAAATTAAATTTGAATTCTAAGTTTTATTTGACATTCACATTTCTTCTTTTGTAATGAAATGAAAAACAAAGAGATGCAAAACCCTATATTGTGTTGTTTATAAATGATTATAAATTCTACTACATACAAGTGCTCTGTTGAAATTAATGTTGTAGAAGCATTATATCGCTATAAGACTTAAATGTTGTATTGAACGAACATTCATCTTCCATCCTAATATTATTCTTGTGATTTATACACATTGACCTTACAATTCAGATTTATCCCCCATTTTAACAACCCCATAAATCCTAAAATAAATGCATTCAAAATACACTTTACCCCTTACTATCTCACAATGCAATTACAAATGAAAAATTTAGTAATACAAAATTATAAATTTGCATGATTTCATATTATTTGAACATTATGACAACACTACTCTAAAGAAATTGATAAGTCTTACCTGCATGTGGATTTCCACACAAAAACACTCGGCCCGATTTTGGACTCACATTTGCCATGCCTTTAATCAATTCCCATAATTTCGTCTTCTTCCTCCTCTCTAATTCATATTGCACATACTTCGCAGCTCCAGAGGATTCCAAGGGTGTACCCCATAGGGCGATCTCTTCCAATTGATGATTCTCCAATAACATGTCCATTACAGTCCCCAAGACTTTGTAACCACCAACACCAGTGCAATTTTTTAATCGCAATATCTTTAGTGATTTATTTCTTTTCATCGCTTCCATGATTGCCACAACATTCTCAATTGAATCATGAGTATCATCATCCATCTCGCTTAACCCACTCATATCCAAACACAATAATGATGTGTTGGTACGAATCATGTCTACTAAGAGATCCACCCCTTCTTTCCCTCCAATCGTACACCATCCAAGGATTAGAGTTGTGAGGGTGACATTGGCTTGGTGATTGTTGTTTACGGGCAGCAATGGCTTCAACAACACCTTCAACTCCATGCTACTCTCAATAGGACAGCTAAAGTCTTTGAGAGTCTTGTTGTTGCACAATGCCTTGCTCAAACTATTGAGGCCCCTCATGTTAACCTCCTCTCCCATCTTCGAATTGTGAATCTTATGAAGACGCCCACACATAACTTGTTGGAGGGATGTATTCGACCCAAGCATGACACCCAAGTGTTCCAATCCCACATGTGTAGTAATTCCAATTTGCAGACATTTGAGACCGTTGTCATTGTCCTTGAGGGGCTTGAGTAACACCTCCATTACCTCATCATCCACAAGTCCCATACCGCCAAACAAGTCAAGATTTTGGAGGACATGATTCTCACGCAAGCCGTTCGCTAACAGCTCTGCCGCTGCTTTGTCCATCACCTCTTTAATAAATAAATGCAAATATAGATTCTTCATGGCCTTGTTTCCAGAGAGCAACCTTGAGACACACTCCGCCATCTCGAGTGCTGGGCACCCATAAAAATGAAGACCTACGGTCTTGAAATTGTTGTTGGACACTAAGGCTCCTACAATTTCTTCCATCTGTTTCACTTCATATCCCTTCCAACTAATAGAAACATCAATATGGTAACACTTAAGTTTGGAGAGGGCAATTGTTGCCAGAAACTCACCATGGGTGGCCTCATCAACAAAAAACTTCCTCTCACCACCGTCGGCACATGCAAACAACTCAAATCCATCATTGATGGGACCCCTACATATGAAAGAGCTATCTTTCGATAATGAACCGAGGAAACCTGCCAGGGCCGACTTATTCTCACCTTCGACCGAATGCAATTGCTCAATGCCCACACTTGGATCCACTCTACCTTGGTCCAAGGGACGCATCTTCAGCCAAGGAAACATAATGAAAGCTCGGAACGAGGTCCAAAAGCTCAACAGCCACACCAGGAATGCCATCACACCTCTCATCTCGCTCCCCAATCCGCCAACCAGCTATCAACTACGACATGTAGAGAATCAGCCAAGGATGCTTGCAATTTTTACGCCCCTTTGTGAATCCATCCTCCAAATCCCTTAACTCAACCACCCTCTTCTGAGTTTACAACAAATTCTTAACTCCATCTAGTTTCCACACCTACCACAAGCGCACTCCCAATTAGCAAACGTCTTGTGATGGCACCAAAATTCTCTAATAATCAACTCTAATGTACCCCTCTTACAACTCTAATGATTCTCTTAACTAGCACTGTCCATCTCTTACAATTCTAAGTGAGCATCACTTTCCCGTCACAAAACCCACTTGACAACAAAATGCGAGTGCAACGCAGGGCTTCTGAACTGGAGCCTCACCTGCCAGGCGGGGGAGAGAAGAGGCAAAGCGCACCGAACCGCTCAGCACTGCAAACACCCCGCCAGGTCAACAAGGAGCACGTCCATGTCACCCGCCAAATACCTCCACTATGAACTCCACCTCGTCCGTCCCCACAACAGAGCGTCCAGCAGAGACACCATGTCACTGAGTCTAGTCCTAGAGAAGATAAGGACTGAAACCGAACCGAGAAGTGATGGCAGAGAAGCAGCTCTTCAACGGAAGATATGAGCCTGGCAGCAAACAACAGTGTGGCTGTGAAGATGGTGGCCCCAGCAACTTACGGCGCTTCCATGATCAGTGACCCGACTTGGCCAGGCGCAGGGAAACGGTCTCAACCCTGGCCTCCCGCTCTCATCTTCCGGGTTTTCTTGGGCGGAAATTCTCTTCAGCAAGGACTACTTGCTGTACAATAACCTTTCAACCAAGAACCACCAACAATAAGGACATCAATTCAATTTCAATCAAAGACCACTGATAATCAAAGAGAAACATGTAACCCTCACTAACCGAAGAAAGGGCACCGATGCCATTCAGCACTGTAAAGCTCACACAATCCTAAGAAGTGAGCATCATCTTCCCATCACAAGATTTACTTAGCATCCAAGTCGCGACTGCAACACTGCTCTTGTAAACTGGAGCCTCACCTGCCAGGCGGAGGAGAGGAGTGTCACAGCGAACCCCGAAACCGCTCAGCACTGCAAACACCCCGCCATGACAACGAGGACCACGTCAATGTGACCGCCAAGTAACTCAACTGTGAGGACCACCTCGTCCGTCGCCACAACATGGACGAGCTTTGTGGCTAATCTTCATCAAACATCGAAGAGATTGGTGATTTTCAAATACATTTTACTTTCGTCCAGTCGCTGGTCTCAAGTCGGCCTTAGTTATGACCTGTTGTGACTTAAGCAGTACTGTTACCTCCGCTGCGGCTTCAAGAGATGCCTGCTACATAACCCTTGACAAGGTGCAAATCATTCCGGTCAGAAGTATGTTTGTGGCTGGAAACTTGCATCAATATTCAATGTCGACCACTAGCAAGGAAGAAGATTCAGGCAAGAATATCAAGTCCCTTTCACTCCACAAAACCTTCAAGCCATCAACCACCTCTACAACTCTTCCGAAAACGAAACGAAACGAAACGAAAGACCGAAGAGATCAACATGAACAAGTGTTGAACAATTCAACGCAGGGAAACCTTGCAGGCGAGAATCACAAACGTCACCATCGAGCAAGCACACGGTCGATATCTTGCACACTACCTGTTGCTGCTCACCTAGAAAAAAATCATGTGATCGAATACTTGCTCGATCTGACACACAGGCGCTATCGACCTGCTCTCTCGATCTGGCAAACTCTGCGAAGCTCCCCAACAGACCGTCACAGCTTTGACGAGCAGCCACCAACCCACCCCGAGCAGTAGAGCGGCAATCAGCGAAGTACGCGCCTGGCAAGGCGTGAACGGCGGCCAATGGAGTCTGCCAACGGCGCTGCTCCAGCACCAGCCACCTTGAGAGATCGTCACCAACCGTCGAAGACCAAGTGACTGATTCTAGTCCTAGAGAAGGTAAGAACTAGAACCGAACGGAGATGTGAAGGCAGAGAAGCAGCTCTTCAGGGCAAGAGATGAGAGTGAGCATGGCAAGCAATCAACAGTGTGGCAGTGAAGATAGTGCTCTGCAGACCAAGCAAGTTACGGCGCTTGCATGGTCAGTGATCCAACTTGCCCAGTGTCTGTACCATCACAGTTGAATGAGCGCGTTGCACTGTAGTGCTCCCCCATGAATAGGCATCGATGTGGGTCCCTCGCTGCAGACAAGTGACTGTTTCAAGGTGCACTGTTGGTTTGGATGGCCGAGACCTGGCTTCGAAGCCTGTGCCGTGATCGCTTGGTGAGTCGGAAGCGCGTGGGAGAAAGAGTCCGTGTTCTGGAACTGGCATCTCTATTGTGGGTCCTTTGCTGCAACTGTAGACGAATTATTTATGACTCACGAGAACCTGCTGCTTTGGCATGGATGTGAAGTGTAGTGTGGGGGGATTGGATGGGCGGGTGCTTGGTCAGTGGCAGATCTATGAATATCTTCTGGGTTGATTATTTCTGTGTCTGTTCAGGAAAATATGGTAAGTTTCTGATGAGTCTGTTGGTTCCTAATGACAGTTTCTGGTCAAGTTCTATCATGGTTCTGGTCATTTATGATGATGGTTATCATGTCCACGAGGCTTTGCCCATTTCTACCCATCACTTTCTCTTACAAGGTTTGACTACCTACATCCACCAGTTATATTTTATTGGATTTGGGCTTTGGTGCCATTTGCCCCCACTTTTATTCACCATTATGCCTATAGTTGGATGAATACCAATTTTATGCAAATACGTCACCTGTTTCATCAAATTTGATCAATTTCATCAAATTCCATTAACCCTTGAAGGACGGAGCTATGACCGTGGCATTGATCCCAATTTTCATTCTAATATGTGCTCTAATTCATCATCAAATATAAGCGGAAATAATTTTTATTTCATTTTTTAGAGATGACACCACATGTTCTGTTCATGTCTCCAAAAACACAAGATTTTTTTGTGAAAATTCAAATTATTGTGATTTTCTTAAGAAAAATTGAAGAATATTCATATCATATACAAATCTTGCGTCAATAATATGATAATTTCACTGAAGGTGTACGTTATTTTGTTGAAACTTGTGGTGTAGATGAAACTTCCGTGTTCAGCTAAAATTAGAAAAATCGTCATCCATGGTAATAGGCCCAAGGTTCAAATTGCAATAACTTATTCAATTTTGTGTATTTTTCAAATTTTCAAATTGGATTGGAAACTAGATTTGATAGACTTTATTTCATTAGTTGGACTCAATTTCAAAAAATATCATGTTAATGACTCAAATTTAGATTTAGAGCTAAAGCTAGAAGTTTCTAAAATACACTACGTTGTGTTCCATGTCACAAACATTTTCTTGTTTAGAGAAAAAGTTACCCACTCTATGAAGGGTATTCATAGTGCATGGGGTACATGCACTCATTGACAACACCTTCACAAAAACTTGGATGAAAGTAATGTTTTATCATCACATGGGAGCATTTTACATTCTTCCATCAACCAAATTTTGTTCGCCCCAACGTTTGAGGGTTAATTTCATCCTTATGCATCCATATGCATTCACTACTAGCAAGAAATATTATTTCCTTTCATACTTTTGAACATTGTTTTTTGTCTTTAGTGAAAAATAGCACATTGTCACAAGTCAGACATTGTTGCACATTGTCACATGTTGTCTCTACCACAAGATAAGGTGTAGACCTTCTAAATGGCCGTTTGGATTTTGATTTTGAAGCATACTTAATTTTCAAAAAAATCAGAATGTGAATTGGCAAATTTTGAACCTCCACTCCTTGCACAATGCTCTGAATATGCTACAACCCTTCTCTTCCTTAAAAAATTTGTGTACAAGAAAACCATCATGCTTAACATGATGGTCATGAATTTTTAGACCCTGTATTGTACAAGAATTTGACACCAAGTGAAGTCAAAGCAGGGAAGAAAAATAACCACTTTCTCTACTTCAAACACTATAATCTTTCAATCCATGTGGTTGAATTTTTAAAATTATGTGAGTACATTACCTAACAAGTCTTAATTGAGATCCTACAGTTAAATGTAGAAATATAAGGTTTCGTTTCCTTCCTTAGTCATTGCACTAAAAGGAGTAGTTTTGAAGTGTTTTTGGTGCGAAAATGCCTTGGGACTTTAGGGGTTAAAGAAGGAAACATGCAATTAAGATTCATATTACAACATGACCTCCCCTTCTTCCTTCTCAAAGTGACTAAAGTTTTTTCTAACTTGAGTTTAAAGACCTCGTCCATTTCTAATAACTAATGCTTAAAGAGCTGTTTCATTTCTAAGTGCTATTAAGAATAAACAATTAATAATGTTAAGGTCAATAAGGCTTTCTTATTGAAAGTTTGAGTGAATTTATTAATAGCCTAAACAACTGTAAATGATTTTGAACCTTATATATTGAATTATCATCATTAACATTCTAGAACCAATAACAAGGCAAACTCTTGGATTTTTGGAAATACTGTCAAATACCAATAATATCAAGTTTTTTTGTTTTTGATGGGCCATGCTCACTCCGTCACTGACACACATTATGTTCATCCATGTAATGTCTCTTGTATCATTATCATCAGCCTTGTCAATTACGGTTTTAAAAATGTGAGGTTCATTAGAAAATTTTGTCTTTGATGGTTCTTAAATAAAAGGCCGTAATAACACTAGTTCTAGTCTTTTGGTATGTTACGTAGCTTATTCATTGCGGATCTTTTGCCTTCACATGAAAACTTATTGCAAATCCTCAATATAATTGCTTCTTGCCATTGTTACATAAAGAGGTTGTATTCTATGAGAGGGGTTAGAATTGATAATGCTAGAGAGTATCAATTTTCTAAATGGTGGCAATTCTTAAGTTTGCTAAGTCGAGACTTTAGTTTGAGCACAATATGAACTTTATATTTGCCCTCAATTTCAAAAATTAACTACCAAATTGATCTTAACCTAGAAGTTCCTTGACTAATTCCACACCAAAGATACTTCACAATGGCCCATTCTAGGATAAAGAATGGAAAAGGAAATTACATGCTATATTTCATTTTTTAATTGATCGATATCAATAAAATCACATGCTCACAAAATTTTGTAAACTTTCACCTCAACTGTTGGAAGATCATAGTATTTGAAGTGAAGACAAGGGTTCTTTTTGTTTCCTATGTTGCAAGGATTAGCAGACTTTGACTTCACTTTGTATCAAATTCTATAGTTACGCAAGGTCCAAATTGTATACCACCATGTTTATATAGTGTTGATTGCTTGCACGCTAATGTTTAGAGGTGGAAGACCGGTGTAACAATTGTGCAAGCAAAGAAGGTTCATAAACCGCCACTATTGGATTTGTTATGGAATCACAATTGAAATGGTCAAAAACAAGGTTTTGATCACATTGTGTAGTACTTGAAATAAAAACAAAATATCATTAAATTTTCAATTTTCTGTAGAAGATAGACTTTTGGTACTTATCCTACAATTTTGCAAAAGTGTTTGACTTGCATTAATATGGGATCTACACTAAAGATAAGATTTCATTTTTGACAATCTAAAAGAAAATAATACTACAATGCATTTGTATAATAAAACCTCAATGTCTATAGAAGTTTGGAGATGTTTAGGAAAAGAAAAGTCCAACAAATTGCACTAAGGACAACATAAACTTCATTCTTGAGGTTTCATGTGGAAAAATCTTACTCCCATGAAGCCACCACGAAGAAGAAGAAGAAGAAGAAGAAGAAGAAGAAGAAGAAGAAGAAGAAGAAGAAGAAGAAGAAGAAGAAGAAGAAGAAGAAGAAGAAGAAGAAGAAGAAGAAGAAGAAGAAGAAGAAGAAGAAGAAGAAGAAGAAGAAGAAGAAGAAGAAGAAGAAGAAGAAGAAGAAGAAGAAGAAGAAGAAGAAGAAGAAGAAGAAGAAGAAGAAGAAGAAGAAGAAGAAGAAGAAGAAGAAGAAGAAGAAGAAGAAGAAGAAGAAGAAGAAGAAGAAGAAGAAGAAGAAGAAGAAGAAGAAGAAGAAGAAGAAGAAGAAGAAGAAGAAGAAGAAGAAGAAGAAGAAGAAGAAGAAGAAGAAGAAGAAGAAGAAGAAGAAGAAGAAGAAGAAGAAGAAGAAGAAGAAGAAGAAGAAGAAGAAGAAGAAGAAGAAGAAGAAGAAGAAGAAGAAGAAGAAGAAGAAGAAGAAGAAGAAGAAGAAGAAGAAGAAGAAGAAGAAGAAGAAGAAGAAGAAGAAGAAGAAGAAGAAGAAGAAGAAGAAGAAGAAGAAGAAGAAGAAGAAGAAGAAGAAGAAGAAGAAGAAGAAGAAGAAGAAGAAGAAGAAGAAGAAGAAGAAGAAGAAGAAGAAGAAGAAGAAGAAGAAGAAGAAGAAGAAGAAGAAGAAGAAGAAGAAGAAGAAGAAGAAGAACTCCGGTCCCCGATGCTACCACTATAACACATCTTCATGAAAAATCCAAAATCTTGTGACAAATGATGACCAACATAGGAACCCACACGAAATGGCAAAAGCCCCTTGAGGGACAAATGCCCTTTAAGGATTTTCATGTAATGGTTTGAAGTGGTTTGCATTGAGATTGTATCTTGACATATTATGGAAGGCATAACCCTTTAGTGCCCACGAAATCCAAAATGAGACTTTGGGGGTGTTAAAACTCAATTTGCATGAATTCCATGAGGTATTAGGTTGTAAAATGTGAAGTTTCAATTTGCGCACACATTACATGAAGACTCAACAAAAATCATATCATAATTTGGAGTTATAGAACTCATGGAAAAGCTAGGTAAAAAAACACAAAATACATCAAATACACTATAATACAATGAACACCATGCCACATACTATGTTGTATTTCATACACATGCAAAACGATTTTGGTCTTAAATTTTGATTGAAATTTGTCTTTAAGAAATTCTTCATTATTTTGTGATTTTTGATCACTATGATCGGACAGAAAACTTTTGTTTCAATTCAAATAAGTTTAAATAAAAATACCCTTGATTTTTGGCTATCATGTTTTTCACATGATTTATTTTTAGTCATGTTAGCATTCTCAACTTTGATATCTCATTTTTGTATACAATCAAGTAGACAAAAGTTAAAATTCATCAATAATCATGTATAAATTTTTCTTTACATGTAACACAATATTCATGAAAACGTCACATGGGCATGTGACGTTTTTTTATATAGGCCAACTCAATTTTCTATAAATTGCAATGCATGAGACGTACATATGTACAACTTGATTTTATGATAGAAAGAAACAAGTAGATTGGGGAAAAAAATGGAAAAGACACTAGCGAAATGTGATGAGATATAAAGTCTTTTACAAGGTTTACAAAAAGCAATAGATGACTATACAGTCAAAATTGAAAATAAAAAACATCCCTTTGCAAGGTTTGGAAGGTTTGCAACAGTCATTATGTTTTTCAATCACACATGTATGTACAACCTTCATATTAATATACAGATAGCATTTAAAATAATAAACCACACAAAAATATTGTAGAATAAATTAAATGTAACAAGCTTAACAAATATTCATTGATTTGAGCATATAGGAATTTCAATGACCACATATATGTATGGAGAAAAATATATTTATACACACACATATTAGTATATACTGACCCGTTGTCCCCAACGGGTAGTGTAAGTATAAGTAAAGTAACTAAAATTCTAAAAGTAAAAATGAAAGTAAAAGAAATTAAAGAAAATGCCACATGTTGCTGCTTCCTACAGTGGGTATCACCTAGGTATCCCCGATTTCCATCACCGGGTATGTTCCTTCCTTTTTTACCTACCTATTGCCACGTGTCAAGGAAGGCCAATACTAGCGTAGGTCGGGTATTGCCACGTGGCGCAACAGATTGCTTGCGTATCGTTCGGGTATTAGTCCTCGCTCGTCTGTTATATATATATATATATATACTAGTATCGGTACGTGTCGTTCCGACCGGGGAAGGTTTTTTATTAGTGCTCCTCAGAATAAAATTTGTTTGACGTATTATATTTTAGATTGCAATTTGCATCCCTGGGAACGTCGTACGTTGATCCGCGAAACGTTGTCATTCTGTGCGGCAATGATGGCACGACCGCTGAAGTATTTGCACGCATTTGCACGCATTTCCTTTAACGTCGGCAATTCCTCCATATACGACATTGAACAAGCCGTTCAAGGTGTGATTGCCGACAATCATCGTCCATGGACACCTGATCATGTCATCCTTCACCTTCTCCAGCCTGTCCTTCCCCAGCGCCAGGAGCCACTCTAGAAATGTACGGTTGCCCAAATCCACACGGCGTTCACCAACAACAGCACGCATGTTCTGGCGAAGTCTTAGGTTTAGGGTTTTAGGGTTTAGGTTTTAGATTTTAGGGTTAGGGTTAGGGAGCGGCGGACAGTCTGACTTACGCCTATTATTTAGGTAAATATAAGTTTATGTTGAGATTGTATGCCCTCTTTTCTTCAAAGTGCATGCCTTTTCCAAGAATACAACTCCATATACAAAAATACATGTGTATATTTGAAATGTACGTAGACTTACATAAATGCATCAAGCTTCATTTATTATGAATTCATTGAATATACCATTTGAATGATATATAATGACCAATATAATATACCTAAAGAATGTCGCTTCTCACCTATTGGAAACAACCATCTCAATGTATAACATTTAGACTAGCTACAATAGTTATACATACTTGTTTTATCCACATGGCCAACTTTTGGTCATATACTGCGTAAAGTAACATATGGCTGTCAAAATGAGCGCATCGTACTTTTAAAAGAATAGTCTTTTCATCCGAGGCATACCCTTGATGCATGACCATTTCAGTCCTTGAAGAAGTTTTTTGTGTCCAAGAAGCAATTTGGTGTGAAATAACAAGACCTATTGTCGGCATGGTGCCTACCACCATAGTCCACTCAATTATGGTGGGGGGTCACAAGGCCTTGTTGTATGGGGATCCACAAAGCCCTTGGGGGAGATGACATGTCTGTTGTCTCTAAGGCAATTAGTGTAGATAGCACTTAGTGTAGAAAAATGTTTACCGTCGAGAGGGGGGAGTAGTTCTATTACACTAGCCTATGTCCCGTGGCCATATGCTTAGTGAAGAGAATGAACAAACACCATATTCACGCCGGTCTCCTTCGGAGACTAGAGTTCTTTTTGGTATGAAATAGTAAAGGACTATTTTACACCATGAATGATGTAACATAGACCCTCCATGACCAACAAAATAAGTGATGTGCATATATGGAGAGAACAAAGAATAATTCAGGTGTGGGAGTCTGAAACTCCCACTTGGTTGCCCCTACCAAAAAAAATTAGCTGAAATTGTGTCTTTAAGTTTAAATAACCGGCAAAGTAGTTGATATTACGTAGAAGTAGGTTGTATAATAATTAGTGAAAGTAGGTGAATGCTTAACTAGTTAATTAGTATTACAATGGTGTTAAAACCAGGCCTTAAAACCACCAAGTTTATGCCCAAAAAAACCTAAAAAGAATGCCCGGGAAGGATCTCCGGGAAAAAGGGATCCCAATCACCACTTGGGCTAAATTAACTAGTCAAAGCTTTCCTAAGAGGGGTAGATTAATTGTAGCTTCTTTCTCATTGTTTAGGCCTTTTTTTTCTTTTGGTTAAGTATTGTTGGAAACTTAAATTCTTATTTGGAAAGATAAGAGTTTAATATTATATTAAAAAAAAACAAGAAAATAGAAAAATAAATAATGAGGGCTCCTAACTAAGACAAAGAGGGTACCAACCGAGTACCAACCCGGGACGAAGAAGGTACCAACCGGGTTCAGCCACAAGCAGCCGAGCACGATCCGGAGGCAGCACGAATAGGAGGGAGAACAAACATGAACACACGAGCTGCCGAGAAGCAAGAGCGGAGCACACGAGGGAGCTGCTGAAGAAAGCAGCCAAATACGAGCAGTCAAGCACGAACATGAGGGAGCACGAACACAAGCACACGAACACGAATACACGAGGGAGAAGCCTAAAAGGAAGAAGAAGGAGAAGAAGAAGGAAGGTGGAAAAAGAGTGGAAACCTCCTAGGTTTTGGAAGTTGCAAACTAGTGGTGGAAGAGGTTTTAGACATAACAAGGTGGAGATTACTAAGCGTGGAGGTGATGCAAGGAGATTTGCGACTGCGGCGAGAAGATTCAGAGACTAAACCACGATTTCAAGGAAGTGTCGGGTGCAACAAGGAGGTGGCAAGAGTTGCAAACAAGGTGATTCATGCCATTTGATGGATTTTTCTTATTTGTACAACTTCCTCGTTTGTTAGATCTCTTCTCATTTTCCTTTTCCCGGGGTGAATTCCGATTGCCTTATTTCCGGTCTAGAAAAAATTCTCCCAGAAGACTCTACTTAGACCTCATACGTCATAGATCTTGAATTCTTGTTACTTGTGCGTCTACCTTTGTGTCCCAACATTTGTTTTCTATTATCCCAACCTCGTGGTAAGTCTTCCTATATGCTTTCCATACAGTTCCTCTCTTCCTAGGTCTTGCCTAAATTTTCCATATTTTTCCCGGTCTCTCTAGTCACCCAGAAAACCCCCTTAAAAAAATTGTTCTCCTAAGTAATTTGCTTGAAGTGTTGCTTAAAAAAAATTGTTCTCCTAAGTCTGTTGACTTTTGCTTCAAGCAAAAGAGTTGCACAATTGACCACTTCAAGCAAAAGTCATCTCTTTTGCTTGAAGTGGTCAATTGTGATGTTGTTTTGTTAGTTGTGTTACTAGATATGTGAAATGCGTACATCCACGTTAATCTAAGAAAAGTGTTCCGGAGAAAATACACCGGTTGCCCGGTATACTTGTGTTTTCTAGGCCGGACCAGAAATTGTGATAAGTTAGTAGGGTGATTGGTGGAAGTACAGGCACATCCCGGAGTTAGTCCATTCCAGACAATATGACTCCACCGGGGACATTGAAGCTTTCCAAGATTGATCCTAACAAGTGGAGGGGGCGGAGCAAGGAGGAGAATTAGAGGAAGACCTCATCCGGATGGGTTACATGGGATTATTCGAGAAATTGTGGGTCTTCCAGAAGGGATATGCGGCTGCCAAGTTGTTACCTCCCGAGACATCTCGGGGAGTCTACCGGGCTAATCCCCAAACATGGACCACAAAAGTATGGCGTGAGGTGTATTCCTTTCAATAAGAGGAGGGATGGACACCCGGGATCAACCGGGAATTGTTGGATAAGCACTTATCAAATTCCTACGACGTATCGGATTGCTACCGGAGTGATCAATTCACGAACAACCAGTTGAAGAGGGTGGTTGAGTTTTTAAACCCAATCTTCCACCCCAACCGACGTGAAAGAATCAGAGCGCGGCTGACCATCACCTACATACATGCATTCTTGAAGCATTCCTTCCCGGAGAGAGGGTTTTTGTTGGAAGAAGCAATTTTGCCTCAGCTCCGAGCAATTCAACAAGGTGGATGTTCCAAGACCTTCTTAATTCCATACCTCATGCGCTTGTATGAGTATTATGACTGTCTGCGACCGGAAGAGAAGAGAGTTTGGACATAAAGGATGGCTTTGCAGGACCATGCTCTCTAGGCCATTCTCCAACATTCTGAGCTACAGTTGACGTTACCGGCAATCTCATGGGAGGCGTCATCATCTCAGGCACTCTCGAACGACGCTAGGTCATCTTTGTCTCATTGGAAAAAACCACCACCACCACCGTAGCCATCCAAAAATCTTGCACTGGTGGAGAACATAGCCAAGTTCTCTCGGGATGTGACCCGGGATATCCAGCAGATGGAGATGGAGCTTCTCGAGGCAAAGAGTCTTCAGAGGGCTCTCTGGAAGGCGTTTGGAGTAGAAAACACCGGAGACATTTTGACTACAACCTGGGAGGGCCGGGAACAATTGATTAAGGTGAGGAAGGATCTCCGGACATCCCAGAAGGGACACCTTGACACAAAGGTCAAGGCACAAGAGACTATGGTGGCACTAACCAAGCTACTTGCTGGACAGACAAGTGCTGCCATACCAAGACAAGACCAGAGGCCAACCTAGAAGAAGAGAAGGTTTGTCTACACGAGTTATCTTTCTTCAGAAGATGATGATCCACCCACTCAATGCTTAATGAGTTGAGCGGATTCTCCATCTTCCAAGGAGTGGGCTGTGAAAGTTTATAAGAAGCAACGAGGCCTCCCGGTCAAACCTCCCAGGAAAGAACCGGTTGATCTTTCTTTCTCACAAACGGATTATTTGGTTGAGTATCCGATAGGGACGAAGCTATTTTGCGTGCCTAGAGCGGTGAGCGGTGAGCCTAGAGCAGTGAAGTTGGGGTTATTTTAAGAAAACAAAGTGATAAAGTTGAAAATAAAAGAAATGGAAAAGTGAAAATTCAAGCCTAAGTTGATGGTAGAGGGCCTATAGCCGTGGGTTCCAAGAACTTTTGTGATTTTTTTGGTAATATATTCCATTCTATCTAGGGAGGTACTGTTTGAGAAGAAATCATGTAATGAGTTTTGGGAGGGACATAGGAACCCTATGGCCGTGGATTGCGAAACATCCCTCAATAA
Organism: Bryoerythrophyllum caledonicum; assembly: GCA_963971425.1. Lineage (NCBI taxonomy): Eukaryota > Viridiplantae > Streptophyta > Bryopsida > Pottiales > Pottiaceae > Bryoerythrophyllum > Bryoerythrophyllum caledonicum. Next base: position 13,478,941 of record OZ020526.1, on the reverse strand, counting down.
GTGATGTTGCATTATGAACCGTAATTTTCCACATCAAGTTTATTTCAAACCAATTTTTCTGTTGATGTATTCACTATACCAGCATCCAATGAAATGTTAGGCCTAATTATATTGCATGACCTTACAAAATAGTATTTACTATTTAACAAAATACCTAAATTTTGCAGAACACATGGAGAACATGCAAAACTTTAGGATATAGATAATAATGATTAAAGATACCTTGTTTACATAGTAGAAAAAGTGAAATTGAGAGGTTTAGGGTGCTCATGTAGGAAGAAAATATAGCAATGATTTGTTACTATTAAATTACAAGTCAAATAATTAGTTGTATACAGCGTTTTAGAGTGACATATTATATAAAAAGTAATAACTAATTTCCAGAGCAAAATTAATCGTTTATTAGCTCTAGCGCCAATTGGAAATGTCATTGCACAAAAGTCTTGTACGCTATGAAAGAGATAGCAAATATGAGAACCAAATTGCAATCTCCTCCGAAGACAGCTCTCCATCAGAATTTGCTAGTATAAATCTGTTGTATATGAATGGAGCCAATAGAGCATAAGACATGCAATTCATAGTATTTGTGTTCTTCACGGGTAATCTTTTGTTTTCCTCGGTATTACATGAGTTTCACAACCATAAATCAGGATATGATTTTACATGCATGTTTACATTATGTAAGCGTAAGTATGAACTTCAAATTTCTCAACAGCTCTCTTCATTAATTTATTTCCGATGGATATTAAAGATAACTAAAAAACTTCTTTAAGACCACCCAAATAGTAAAGGGATTGTTGTATTGACAAAGAAAAGCGAGTATAGGTACTTAACCCCTAAAGGACCAAACGTCCCACCGGGGTTAAATGAGATTTTGGGCATGTACCTACAATTAAAAAAAAAATCCTTTTGAATTGAAAATTTTACAGAAGATAGCCTCTGATAAGAGCTTTGTGGAGATATAATTTTTTTGTTTTTGGGATTTTGGGTTTGAAAGTTAGTACCAGTTAAAGCCAAAAGTGGGGACTCCGGGCACCTCCAAATTTTTTGACAGAACTTTCTATTGACATTGAAATTTTGCACACATATTAAGAATATTTCCTTCTTTGGAATTAAAAAAAAAATAGTCTTCAGTGTAAAAGGGCATTATATTCCAAGTCAAACATTTTCACACATTGTCGGACAACGGAGGGAAAAAAATTCATCTTTTCTGGATAAAACCTAGAGATCTTCATATTTTTCACTTTTTATTTGTCCAACAACAATATGTGGTGAAAACCTTCTTATTGACCGTTTGGATTATCATTCGAATACATTGGTAGTTCAAAAAAAATTAAAACGTTAAATGACAATTTTTGAATCACCATTCCTTATACACTTATTTTAAATATGCTACACCCCTTTATTACCTCTAAAAATTGGTGTGTTGGGAAATAACATCATGCCTTAGACAATGGTAAGAGATTTCGACCTTGTAGAATGAAAAAAATTGATACAAAGTGAAGTCAAAGTCTGCTGATCAACTCAACGCAGGGAAGAAAATGAACCATTGTTTTGACTTTGAACACTAACATCTATCAATCCGTGCGGTGGATTGCAACCAAAATTTTACGGCAAGTTTATATTGAAGTCTATTTTAAGATCTTATGGTTTAAAATCCAAAATTCACTTTAAAATGTGATTTTCATGTCTCTTTTTGGCAGTCATAGTTTACTGGGTCCTAGAGAGGCTATATACTATTGTGGATTTTAGCTTTGATTGTATTCTTGACAAAAAAAATTTGGATAATACAGGAAACATTTTGAAAATGCAATCGACAATCAAGACAATGAAGTAAATTGTATCCAATTCTATTTAGGATTTAGGATTAGTGGATATTGAAGCTTCAATGTCAATGTACCAAATGCAAACGCTAGCTCAAAAAGGGGGAACTGAACTTCGACTCAGGTTTCAAGGAGTGGGGAAAAAGTTCATAGAAGAAACGCTGAAGTTGAAAACTACTATTGGCCTCAACTCTCAAAGGATGAAGTGAGTGTAGGAAACTGAACTTTAGCTTCATCGTCAATGTATCTACGCACCCCTCTATTGAAACAAAGTGGAACTTCCGAAGAGGAACTTGGAGACGATGCTGCCGCTTGTTCGTGTGCTACCTCAGCATCCCATGGAGCCATGGCAAAGTCCTTCTTCGGCGAGAGAACCGCTACCATCAGTCTAGCAAAGCCACACACAGATGAGTGAAATGATCTACTAAGGATGGCATTGGAGTAGAATTCAAAGTTTGAAACTTACTTACTCAATCTTTTTTTCTTCGTCACTTTGCGGATGGGAACGTCGGTGTCGACAATCAGTGGCGCTTGCGGAACTGAAGGAGAAAGTTGAGGTGTCGATCGTGCCAAAGAAAGAGGGATGAGCTTCGCATTGAAGACAATAGTGTCCTCCTCCAAGGCTACAATGTGGCGGCCGACTGACTTGCAAGCTAGAATGGAGTTTCTTGAAGTTGCATGACAAATTAGATCTAGTACTTTGTGAAATACAAGGCAACAACAAGAGAAAACATACCAATAGAGGCGAATGCATCGAGAACTATAGACTCCGGCTTGGTGAAAGCCTCAATGATCATCTGTAGAAAAACCGCATCCTTCTCACGAGCGCCCCTCCATGGGACTGCACGATTCATTGATTGAGACTGGGCGGTTGTGAAATTAAAGAGCACATCTGATTCCGCAACCCCAAGACCGACCTCGACAAGATCTTCATTAACGTCAATCGAGAAGCGGTCCAAGGACAACTTACTGTGAAGGAAGAGCTGAATTCGAAACCTTCTACTCTATGAAGTTAGAATCAAACAAGAGTCGATGTTAGGTCAGGGTAAAATCAATATTGGTTGCAAGCAGAACTGGACAATGAAGGTGAAAGATTGAACAAATTAATACCTTGAGTCCGGGGCTGAGAAGGGAGGAAGATGGAAGGTCGTTAATTCCCCACCACTCTCGAAAGAGCTGAAAACTGTAACCTTCGGCATATGTGAGGACGTCACTTCGGATGCTGAAGACGTCAGGGACAAAAAGAAGCAGCCCACCCTCACTCTGAAGGAAGTACTCAGCAAACTCAAATAAACTCTCTGTATCGTGCATTGAGTACTCGTTCCAAACTCGAATGTCGGTGGGGCTCATTGAGATGCCAGGAACCATCATGCCATCCTTCAAATCACCTATTATCAGGTCGAACCCGCTATGGGGGCAATAAGTCGAGAGTGCGGCACTCCGTGGTTCCTTCTTCATCTGAATAATGTAAAAATGAAGGAGTACAATGTTAAAACAATGGACTTTCAAGCAGGGACTTACAAGCAGAAGCAAAAATCAAAGAGAGTATATCATGAATGCCAAAGAAATGATTGCCTTGGATCAACAACATTGATAAATCAGAGAACAATGAATCAACACAATTATAAGAGGAATAAGTGTTGAAAGAAGGAAAGTGCAGAAGAGGAATGAATGAAGAGAAATAGGGGGAGAGTTTTACTTTGAGGACAAAGTTGTTGAGGTTCAGCAGAGAAGGATGAATCTCGGGTAGGACCTTCAGAATTTGTTGAAGACTAGTGTTTTCGACGAGAACTGACGCTTCCTGGGACATGCTGGAGGTAGACAGTGGTCTTCCAGATGCCACCTTTCCCTTCAGCTTGTGCAACAGCATGGACATTAGGCTTGATCCGTCCTCAACTGCAGTTACTGAATCGACAGGGGCCAGTGCGGAAGTGTTCACAAGAGTTGACTCTGGTATCACCTGAAGGACGTCAATGTCAACATCCATTTCTGCAGCAGAACTAGATCCTGCTCCAAGAGACCTCTTCGCACTAGCTACAATGATGGCGGCTTCAGCAAGCTTCTTCATATTCAATTCTGCAACAGCCTTCACCGTAGCTTCTGTCTGTGAGTTGGACTTTGCAGTAGCCGCGGCAACGTCCTCTGCCTTTCTCTTTGAACGTCCTGTCTTCTTCACTGTAGCCTCGGCAGACGGTGGAGCAATAGCAACCTCTGTGCCCACCAAATTGGGTTGAATACTATTCCTCAAGTCAATCTCAAAGGACCGTGGCTTGTCCAACGGGCAGTCAATGTACCACCGACATTGCATCCAGTGGTCCTTCGACCACTTACTTGCGATCTCATCAGTGATCATGCAATTAGCAGCTCGCCTATCGAGATAGCTAGGAAAGAAGGATGGAGTCTTGGAAACTACTTTCCGCGGATAGAGAATGAACTTGAAATACCTGTAAAGAATCCTGGAAACCGCCTGTGACAATCCAACCTGGTCCTCCGGGCTTTGGTTTTTGTGAACTCCCTTTCCCTTAAACTCATGCTGGAAGGCTAAGTCCCACAACTGAATTCGATTCCGCTCAACGTAGTCTGCCAAGGATTGAATGACGTCTCCATCAAGCGGTTCATAATCAATTGAGACACCAAACTCAAACAATGTGGCGTCGAATAGCTCCTGAACCTCGCTGGCAATCTGAAGACATGGATTTTTTTAGAACCAAGATGAAGTTGGTTTAGATTGAATTACACATTCACTAAATTCTGACCTGGGACCACCAAGTGGCCTTGTGGAGCCATTCGGGGAACGCATGGTCAGCAAATTTGCTCCTTGGAAACCGCACTGCATCCCGAAGTGAGGCTGGCATGTTCGAGCGCTCAAGCCACTTTACCTTCATAGCTGGTTCCATTGCAGACGTTGCAAGGTACCACAACTTCTCCTGGGACATTTCTGGATCATCCTCTCGCTTTTCATAATGCCTTCTAACTTGCTCAAGAAACTGTGGGGTATGCTTTGGATCAGCAATAGGTAGTTGTTTCTTCAATTCAGAAGAGGTCTCTCTCTTCACTTTATCCACAACTTTTCCTATTTCCTCGTGCAGCTTACCGATTGTCCACTCACTTGATTTCTCCGGGTATTTCTCTTTGAATTTCCTTGTTGCATGGGCCACAGCATCTCCAAGTTCTTGCTGAGATTAATGAAGCAAAGGTCAATCACAATAATATATTCAAATATCGTAGTATGAAAAATGATACACATGCAAGGAAAAAATAATTATAACGCACATCCACGATGGGCACTTAGAAGTATTATCGAAACAGATGAGATGCCAACATCAGCAACATAGTCTAGAGTATTGCTGTACTCCCAATCAAAAGGCCCTTGTTGAACTATCTGTCGCTGGCAACTTTGATGACGACGAGAAATCAAGGAGGGAGCAGGCAGGGCGCCGATATCGGCAACAAAATTTCTAGAATCTCAATGGTACACTAATAAATACATATGTGCTGCCCATTAAGTACAACCCATCTCATATTGAAACATTAGAACATTAGGGTTGCCAATAAGTGCTGCCCATGCCATATAATCGAAAGTGCTGCCCATCTTATAAGTGTTGCCCATGCCATAATATCGTAAGTGTTGCCCATGCCATGAAATCAAAAGTGTTGCCTATATGTGTTGCATATCTCATATTGAAAAAAGATCATTGAAAACGATGAATCAGATGCTATATAACAAGCTTCACAATGTAGTTAGCATTACAGTACTATAATGAGATTGCCTGTAGAACATAATCTCGTAAGTGGCTCCACTTCAAAGGATTAACAAGGTCCACCGATTAAACAGCTAAATGAGATTCGGTTAGTACCTGGTAAAGAACTGAAATGAGGCCGTCCATCGTAAGAGTGTACCAACCATGGTTCTTGGACAGTTGTTTCTTCTCAGCGTCATTAAGTTCCTCTCTTGAAACAAGATTCTCGAAGTACCGGAGTGGCTGATTGGCAATTCCCTGGATGCGGTATAGCTTATGGACTAGGTTCATTTTCACATGGCAATTCTGATTCCTCCTGCAGAATCAGAGAACTGTTAGTACTTTAAACTATTTGAATGAAAAGTTTCCAAATTCTTCCTTTCTTCCTTATCAACTCCATATCCAATCTTAGATCAAATAAATTTTTTAATACTGACAATAGTTATTACTGGCCTCCAATTTTTTGATTGATGGAAGAGGAATTGTTTACTTTAAGTTGCATGCATCTAAAACATATTTTCAAAAGTCATCCAAGTTCCAAGGTGCAAAAACTTTGCACCAAATTTAGTTTGAAATCCACATTTACCTTGTACAATGCAAGTGCTGCGGTTTAAGCATTAGAGAGTTATTATTTGGAGTATTAAATTATTGTTAGTTATAATCTAGCCCAATTTTGTGATCACCAAAGTTGGTTAGATTCTTACCAATTCACCTGATGAAGCGCGGTAAGCAGTGGTCCAACTTGCCCTTCGACCTCCAGGATAATTGACTCGACAGCATAATGCCACTCGGGATCGTTGGCGTGATCTCTGTTTATAATTGGCATCCAGGCAGCAAGGCGGTGGTTGCCATCCCAGACGAAGAACATCTTCTTAGAGAAGCGCTTCCAGGCCTCTTCTTTTTGAAGCTCTATTTCAAATGCTTCATTTGCTTTAACCCACAGTGGACTCCAACTCGATGAGTGCTCACTGGTAACATCAAGTGTCCTTCCTTCGTTATCCTGCAAGGCCACGTAAAATACGCCATGGCCATCCATGTAACCTGTACTTACGAAATGAGCACCTAATGCCATTACATCATTCTTAAGATATGGCCTCACAGCAGCAAGCGGAAGCATGCGACACAAGGGAATATTTAACTTGGACTTGCTCCGTGGCTTCAAACGAAGCTTATCCAACACAATATTTGTGTTAACGGACTCCTTAACCACCAAGGCGTCCATCTCCTTGCCAAGTTCTTCTGCAGACATGGCTGTCGAATATTGACTTTCGTCTTCCAAGGGCATAGATTCATGATCTTGCGTGTCCTCGTCTCCCTCATTGTCAATGTCCTCTGCTGAATTTCATCAATTAGGATATCATTCCAAAAAAATCATGAAGACAAAACAAAAACAATACTTACCAATATGAGGCTGAGGTGACTCTTCGTCATGCTCCATTGTATCAACAGGTCCTACAGTCGTTGAATCGACATCCACCGCTGTGTAGAAGCAACATTGTAAGCCTTGTTAGAATAATCGCATGTTCAGCGCAGAGAACCACAAATTAAAAACTGTGGTCAAAGAGCTTGAGCTGCAGAGAAGGCGATTTATCCAATGATTCAAAGAGGAGTTAGCTTGGGTACGAGAATCCTGATTCAAATTAACAGGCCGTTCAACGAAGTGAAATCCTATGGAGCCACGACTAATGCCGATATCGGCAATGCAAGCGCGGAGAAAGCCCAAGGTCTGCGCACATCACACGAGGTCTGCGCATAACACCCGAGTTCTGCGCATGAAACCCGAGGTCTGCGCATATAACCCGAGGTCTGCACACATAACCCGAGGTCTGCGCGAATACGAGTCAATACTTAGCTGCCTGCCTCGACACTCTATACAGGCTGCCGATGTCGGCGATGCCATGCAATGGACCCAACGAGGTCCTAGCGAGGTCGCGAGGTCCTGAGGTCTGCGAGCTGGATAGCTACCTTCCTCCCCACTGTTAGCGATGCCATGCAGTGAACCCAACGACGTCCCATCGAGGACCCAACGAGGTCCCTGCGAGGTCGCAAGGTCCTGAGGAATGCGATGCCATGCTACCTCGCTTTCACTGTCTGCGATGCCATGCTAGCAGGTCGCAAGGTCCAGAGCTCGATAGCTACCTGCTTTCATTGTCTTTTACTTTCAGCGATGCCATGCTAGTGGACAGTCCACTCGCAGTTGTCTCCACTCGCACTAGTGGACAGTCCACACAGTCTGCCGATTTCTGTATGTCCATCGTTGTATTTGAGTGAGATGTCTGCAATGCCATGCCCGAGGTCCCAAAGTCCCGAGGTCCCAAGGTCTGCGATGCCAGGTCCCGAGGAGTCGAGGACATGTATCCTATGCCAGGTTCCGAATTCCAGAGGTCGTCTGCCGAGGTCATGCTACGTTCACGGTCCAAGGTCTGCCTTACACGTACGCCTGACATCAGCAAGTACAACGACATGCACTTGCGAGGTCTGAGACTCTGAGGTCTGCCGATGTCGGCGGTGCCGATCACATGAATAAACGGATCCTCCTTCTCGTCAACCACCTGCTCGTCGCTCATTCACCACGATGACCTGGAGTTCATACAGGGGCGAACTTAACGTGTTCCATTCACACGATACTGCTACGAACCTTATGTATTGCTATCCAACGCCGTTCTCATATTCCAAACTGAATTCATCTCCCGGCCCAAGTCTCGCACAACGTCATAATCCAAGGACTGGAATTCACATAAAGTTCTGAATATGGTGAACAGTTCATCGTCCTCCAGTGGAGCACTGCCGACATTGGCATCAAATTAACAGCGCAGCCTTCAATAAAAGCTGTCTTCTAATTATGGTCATGCTCTCACAATATAGAATCGGCGTCCTCCTGTGGACCAATGCCGATATCGGCAGTCCCATTAAAACCCTAAATCTTCAGTATCGCAATCTACCACTGCCGATATTGGCACACCTAAAACGTCAGGGAATCTGGATTTGGAGTGAGGGAGGAAATCTGGAAAGCAACGAATGAAGTTTACTTTTCCACAAAAACAGTGACGCGATGAAAAATCAACTGCGTCCTCATATTCTAACCTGTATATATCTCCCACGTCTCGGTAATTATGCTCGCCTGTGAACAGTTCATCCCGACCCTCGCTACTCGACAGTCACCAGGGCACAGTGACCGTGACCTTGGCACAATGACCGTGCACCAAGACCGTGACAAGGGCAAAGTGACTGTGACCAATGCATAAACCATTGCACCAAGATCGTGATCGTGACCTTGGCCTTTGCAACAGTTCGGTCAGGTTACAGTCCAGCTCTAGTCAAGCTCGCTACTCATGTCATATTGTCAGAAAAACGAAATTGTGGTTAACCAGTGCCGATATCGGCATCCCAGTAACAACGCACCAGTGCCGTACTGCTAACGTACTGCTTTCGTACTGCTCTTCCCGACGCCTCATATTCCGAGGTGAATATTCCAAGCTTTATCTTCAGATTCTTATGCTTGCTGCCGATGCAAGGTCCTGAGGTACCGAGGAACCAGCTAGGACCACAGGTCACGAGGACTGCCGATATCGGCGATGGTATGCATGAGAGTCTTGTTCCCCACCCAATATCATTGTCGATCTCCACTACTGGTCTCGAGGAACGAGCGAGATCCTGTTGTCACGAGGGCTGCAGATGAAATCCCAGCGAGTCTAGTGGCGCACCAACTACTTTCGTTGTTCTCCCAAACGGTCCCGAGGAACTAGTGAGGTGAAGAGGTCACGATGACTGCCGATATCGGCGATGGAAACATGTAAACCCAGCGAGTCTTGTTCTTCACCCAATACATTCGTCGTTCTCCACTCCCGGTCCCGAGGTCAGACATTCAAGAGGACTGCCGATGTCGGCGATGGATCTAACCCTAAACACTGCGAGTCTGGTTCTTCAACCAATATAGTCGTCGTTCCCGACATCGGCAGCCAGTTCAGGCGCTTAACCAAGCTCGAGTTCAACTCCCAAATGGACAACATCAGCATACGCTTGCAAACGACTCTCACGCAATATGCTTACAAACGACTCTCACAAATATGCTCACAAACGACTTTCACACTAGCATGCAAAACTAACCTTAGGATGGCACCAGACTCAACCGCGCTAAAGGAGTTGCGCGCAAGGCAAGACACCTCCACCCACAAACAACCCGAACTTGACATAAATCTGCCTCCTCATGCGTCACAGCTTGGAAGCAGATCTGAATAAAACGGCTTCGAGAGGGGCTCTACACTAGAATATGAAACAACCTTGAATATGAAACGACCTTAGATCTAAAACATCCATGGATCTAAAACGACCTTAGATCTAGAATATAAAATGACCTTAGATCTAAAACAACCTTGGATCGAAAACGTCCTTTGGTTCGTAGATTAGTAGTTATTCACGTCGAGCCGTGAGTAATGCCGACGTCGGCGAAGGTCACATGCCGTGGTCTGGATCCGCCTTGACCCAATTCAAATGACAACCAACGCATAGACGCAGTCGCACCTCTGGCTTAATGGACACGCCATCACGACTCCCTATCCCACGAAACAGCAGCCGACATCGGCATCCCAAAAACGGAGAGCTTGCCGATCATCCCCTAAGGAGGGCTTACCCGATCATAACCTAAGTAGGAGTGCTTGCCGATCATGTAACCCTTGAACTCAAATGCTAATATCGTGAATCTGAACGACAGAAACGAAACTTGGAAATATTCGAACCTTCCATGTTGCTTGCAGAGTAATGAAGATCTTCGGCTTCACTCCCCCTCCTTGTTGGTTGAATGGCAATGTCGCCTGCAGAAAGTGAAAAAAGTTGTTTAGGTCAGCGTCTTACGAGCTCCACAACCTCTACTAGAGTGCACGTATTTCGACCACCAAGACCTTATCAGTTGAGTAAAACCTTGAATCAGGTCTGCAGAAAACTACCTCCAATAAACATAGTACAGTCTTAACTCGGCTACTCTCATCACTATTACGACTTCCCTTGTCAGCCGCCTCAAACTCGAACACAAGTAACAATGTCTAAATGATTTAATATGCATTACAAATGATGAAAGGAACCGCGAGGAAACCTTGTTCTGCTGATGGCTCTCTACTTTGAATAGTTGCAGCATGCTCTTGCCCTCTTGTATCATTGCTACTACTTTGGCTATCCCTCGGATGAATCGTAATAGTCTGCTCTTGTCCCATCGTGTTCACTGCGATACCATCTAGACCGTTGGGAGTTTCTCCAGACATCTCAGGAGTTCTGCAATGTCCTTCAAACTTAAGCACTGTCGCGGTCTCACTCCCGGAAACTAGCCTAGAAGTCGACCTCAACCCCCTCATCTGCCTGGACTTCTTCAGTTGCTTAGAGCTAGTGAAGTATAGTGATTGTCTCCTCCGTCTCTTGGGCATATTACAAAAATTGTCCGACAGATTTTGCCCACTACCTCGGCACTCCACTACTAAATCTCATTTAAGGAAAGTTTCAGATACCTAGTTGCTTGTTTATGAAAATTTAGTTGGCCGCCAATCTTGTATGTTATTAAATATAATGATGTCTACATCAGAGGGCATGATGACAAAATTGCCGGTTACCTGTAGATTTATCCCCTAAGATACCGTCACTGTTTAACACCACAAATAAGGATACAAACACATTGATTTTCAGTTCTGACCGTAAGATCTCGATTAAGATTTATTAAGTAATATATCCACCAAACTTCATAAATTTTAACCGCACTGATTGAAAAATTATAGTGTTTTAAGTCAAGCATATGGTTCATTATCGTCCCTGAGTTTAGTGGATCAACAAACTGTGACTTCACTTGGTGTCAATGTTTGGCACTCCATAAGGTCTTCATCGATTACCATCTTTGTAAACATGATGTTCTTTCCTTATACACCATTTTTTTGAGGGGGAGGACAAGTGAAGCATATTGGAAATAATTTTGCAAGGAGTGGATGTTCGAAATTTGTTAATTCACACTTTCTTTTTTGTGAACTTAATATATTTAATATTGATATTCCAAATGGTCTGTATGAAGGTTTACACTACATATTGTTGTGGAAAAAATATAATGTAATAAATTTATATACACTTGGTCTATTGGGGATTACGACACTAAAGGGACTCATAATCTTGCTCTGACAGGTACTCCATTTGTGATCATTTTGTGGGCTCCACTATTATTGTCACCATAAACATTTAGCTCGTGCTGGACAGTCTATATTATACTATTCATTGCTACAATCGTTAGTATGAAAATAGTAAAGCCTATTCAACCACCAATTCCTTTTTAACTTCAATTCTCGTCTTCTTTCGACGGCGTATTTGAATGCCATTACTGTTTCTGGTACCTACCTCACTCTGTCCATTACAGCGTGCAAATATGCTTGATAGAAGCTGTAAATTATTTAACAATGCCTTTAGATGATCATATATAGTTCCCCATTGCCATCCCTTGTTGGAGATTAATTTCCTATTCCTCTGCTCTTGATTTGCTTCGCATGGCGTCCCTGTTGGATGCCGAGTCCCAACCTGTTTTAATTCACGGGAGTGGATCTGCTGTGCCTATTACATTTGTAGTCGGAGAAGATGGCTTCTCCATTGTTACTAGAAGTCGTTTAGCTGCTCGATTCCATATCTTAGATGGCAGTTTGCATATTGACAAGGATGTAGTCGATCCGGTCACGAAAGAACTCTCGCACACTGAAGCTCAGATTTCCTTTCCTTGTGATGGTGGTGACTACTGGAAATTGTAGCCGGGGAATTATAGAGTGTATGGAACCAAAGACCGTCCCTCCAACGTATCCGCGGACATCTTAACACCAAGACGGTCAACCACTGGAACGGCTGTTACTCCGCTGCTGCAGAAGGTAAAACTTGAGCCTCCTGATGATCCTATCTTCATCCTTAGTGATGACTCTGACTGTGAATGCCTCCCTGCTGTCCCTCTTCGTAGTGTTTCCCAGTCTAAGTCTGCCTCTGAGAATCTGGAGTCCTCCCCATCTCCTTGTATTGGTCCGACCACTTTAAAACCCCCTCTTCCTCCTGTAGACAGTATTATCCGATGCCTCCGCCTTCTTGGTGCTAGACGGGGTGCAAAGTCAGCTCTCAGCAAGTTAGATTATAATTCAATATCAATTCGGAAAGTAGATTTTCTTCCTCCAGAATTCGATGGCGATGTCATTTTCGAACTCCCGCCGATGGGGAAGTACCCGCCGTCATCCAAGGCTGGGCAACTTCATGGAATGGATAAGCGAGACGACGGCCACACGTGGACTCGAACTGTCACATCACACATCAAATCGGAGTTCCACCTCACATTTAGGATGTCTGCCTGTTTGGGACACCTCCGGTGCACAAATGATTCATGTGACTACCTGAAGCGTGTGAACCGGACCTCACCAACAAATGAAACTGAGTGGGAGGGTACTGCCTCAACTCCATTTCATCCAGGTTCTGACCCACCTCCTCATTCTACCGTCGTTTGCGCTATCTGTCAGGTTCCACCCTCATGCATTGAAAGTTGCTCGGCGAAGATCTATTACGTACATGCCGAAAGCCACATGACACGTGCATGTGTGCATCTAGGAATACACAGTCATGCTGTGAAGAAGGGGAACTATAGAGAGTCCTCCGCAAAATTCCGGTCACTAATTGCTGAGCAGGTGGAGAGGACTCCATCTGCGACCAACTCCTCAATCGTCCTTGAGGCTAGTAAGGAGTATCTAGGAGAATTGCTATTATGCCCCGAAGGTGTTCCTCAAAATCAATTTGGATTTGAGGAGCTAATCCCTGTCTTGGACAAGTTCAAGCACGTATCGTCCCCAAATATTCGAAATGAGGTTACCAGTTTTCGATACCTGCGTCGTTTTGGTGTCATGGATAGCATCACTAAACTTAGAGGGTCGAGTAATTGGGCATTCATCCAGGAAAACCGATTTCCTGGTCAGGGAACCGACTCTGACAAGGTCTTCATATTCAAGATGGCCGAGGTGGGCCCTGGTAGTGGAGTTGACTTAGTTAGGCGGATGCAACTTGGAGGTGACTTGGAGGACTCATGGATGATGTTTGACCATGTGAAACGAGTGAAGTCCTGGACAACAATGGCTTGTCATGTGTATGACTCCACATACTGCCGAGTTATGACTATCGCCGTTTGCGATATGCAATCAGAGGATGTGGCAGCCCAACAAATGTTCTGGAGGAATTTGAACGCTATTTCCGTCAAACACGACATTTGCAATCCAAATTTCAAAGGTTTCATGGCCGACAGCGCACAAGCCAACTGGAATGCGGTTCGTATCGTATACGATACTGGAGACCCATCTGTCCCTATGGACAACCGTGAGAGAACCTGCCTTTTTCACTGGACACAGTCGCTTGAGAAGCACACCAAGGCAGATATACGAGCTGACTTGCAAGATCAACATCGCCGCCTCTGTAAACAGTACAAAAACTCAATCTCGTTGGAGATAGCAGAAAGCAGGTATTTGGCAATCCGAGCGTGGTGGTTGTCGTCGGGAGCAACATCCGATGAAGCGCTACCAAGGCTGGAGTTATGGCTAGCTTTCTGGCATTTCCGTTACCAACAATGGGGAGGCTTCATGCAGCTTGTAAGTCCTATCATTTTGTGCATTCTAATTGTGTTCATATTTTTCACATCTGTCAATCACTTTCATTGTAATGCCAACATCGTCACTGCTTGCCATCGCCTCAATTAGATATGAATTTTTGGTTCATGTGCGTTACCGATTTGAGAACTGATGGCACTTGTCATGGACATCCCCGTATACGGTATTATTGCACTAAATTTTACCTCGATGTTACTCCTCAGGCTAGGCCGACATCGGCAGCACTTACAAAGGCCCCTCCTTTAATCATCTTTCAATCTTGTACTTCTACTAGAAGTCCTTCTTCTCCTCCATTCATTTCTCTGCCTCACACGTTGAATGGAATATTAACTAAAATGCTTATGTGCAGAATCTTTCAGAAGCAGAGCTCGCTGAGATGCCCTCGTGTAATTTGGCCGAATCCATACATAACAAGTGGCTGCAACAGTCTGGAAAAAGAGGGAATGATCTCTACGTAGCAGCTGTCGATGATATGGTACGCGCATTCATGCAGGTTGTTGCGTACTACCAGTTTCTGAAGGGTGAGAAGCCGAGTACTGGGCCTGGAAAAGAGGAACTTCGTTTGCGTATTGCTCAGCGCAGTGCCCAACGTTCAGGAAATTCAAAGGTCCTTCATGCCGCACTAGCTAGTATGCCTAGTGCAGAAGAATTTTGTACACGCGATCCCCACTTGGAAGGTGAAGAAGTTTTTATGTCTTTGAAGAGAAAAGCTGATCTTCCTCCTGGTTCTGAATTCGATTCACATCGCCCTGACAAGATCAGCGTCTCCCGTCCAAGGGTAAAGGCTCGTTGTCTTGATGCAAAAATTGTAGACTTGACAGGTGAAGATCCCAATCCACGTTTTGATCCTCGTCCTGCTGTAGCCGAATATCTTCCTCCTATCTCTGCGGCCACTTCACCTCGGGTCCAACATGTCAAGTATGTTCAAGAGACTGTCTGCGATGAGAACCAATGGCACATTGCCAGGCTTCCCAAAACATCTGGTAAAGCTTGCTTTGCCCAACAAGCTGTAACAAAAAAGAAGTGTGTGGCTAAGATTGTGCAGGATGGGAGAAGTACGGCTGCTCCTACATACACGGGGATGATGGACAGCTACAAAAAAAATAGATTGGAGAGAATGCAGTTCTTCTACTGCAACGACGACATTGAGCGTTGTGTCAAAGGTACCAAGCGCAAGTGGGTGGTTTCTAAACCACCTCTCCCTGACTTTTGGCGAGTGAAGATGGGAACGAACTTGAGCAGAAAGGAGATTCTTGCCCTCGAAAATGCTGGCTTTCATCTTGCGGAGCGCGTGGAGCTGTCCCCACGACGGTTGTTTGTAGATGGCGTCTCTGTGAACCTGGACGATTACCCTAGTCCCCTAAATCCTACAGAACACCCTACAAAGAGATTTGGTAAAAACATTCGTAGAAACCCGTCTGCCTCTACTACTAAACACCATAACAACTGCGCATCAACGCTCTCGGTGGTTGGGAAGATTTGTGGTATTCTAATGGTCCCACCTCCAGCTCTAGGTGCCATTGTGACCCTCGAGTCCTCGAGCATTTCCAAGGTTTCCAGATATTTGTTGACTATTGGCCAGTTTCCAAGCTGCGATTGTGAATCCTTTAAGGAGATGTCAGCAAAGTCACTCGGCAAACGCGGTGCTTGGACATATTGTAAGCACCTTTATTACATCTTCAATGTAGTGTGTAGATTTGATTCTGAGGTAGATGTCTTCATTCACGCCCCTAGTTTCAACTGGAATGAGATTAAACGAGTTCTACAGATTTTGCTCCTTAAAGTCTACGGTGCATAGATATTACAAATATATTTTGGCTATGTACTGCATTCTGCGGCCCTCTAAATCTATAAACAGGAGGTGAGACTGAGAGGGCCACCTCCACAGTCCGTAGATGTTGTTGTCCATCACATGCTCTATATTTGAGGGAAAGGAGGAAGGGAAGGTGCCTCTCAATAAAAAATTAGACCAAATTTGCAGTTTGATGAAAGAAATCTAAACTCAGACACTGCCATTGCTCCTCTTTACTACTCTCTTCAAATTACGTATATTTGTGGAAAACCTACAGTCTTTTACAACAATTTTTTATAAACTCTCCCACTCATTGATCCTAAAGCTTGGTCTTCAAATTCTTCACTTCTCTCTCTTGCCAAGTATTCCTAAACCTTGACCTTCTTCTACTTTCTGGCAACCTCCTCCCGTCTCCTACTATTCCTCTACGTTGCTATTCCTGCCTTTACCTTTTGACTCGAGGAGATCCTATTTTTCCTTCATTGGAGATACTAGATTCAACGGTTATAGGTCACTTCCTCTAAGAGACGAAACTCCTTGGTTTCATGTACTACATGTACTGTCAATAGTATACCTTCCTTACTTGTAGTATCTTGAACCTTCAGCACGGTTATAGGTCCATTCATTTATAGAATTAACAAGTTTTCTTCTTAAAAACCGCCTCTGCATTTATTATCTTTAGTCCATTTTTCATAAATACCTCACTTTTTGCACTCTACGCTCACGAACGTAGGCTCACCGCTCACCGCTCGCAAAACTGGGCACGCAAAATAGCAATCCCCTATCCGATAGCTATGTTTATTGATCCGGTGGAGACTTCTCATGTATCGGTGGATACTCCCAATCTACTGGTAGACCTCCCGGTTGAGACTTCCAACCTTCCGGTGGATTCTCTTGACTATGTACCCGTATACTCCCAATCTTCTAGTCAATCCTTCCATGGATTTATTGGAAGATAAATCCACGCCTTTGGATGAGTCTTCCGGATGAGCCTATGTTATATGTTATTGTGGATTTAACGTATCTGTTGATAGGATGTTGCTAGATTAACAATAGGGTGGGAGTAGTGATGTCGATGGAACCCCATTGTGCACCCGGTCACTACCACTTGAGTGAATTCTCTGGCTACATACTTTGTTAAAATAGATTTTACCGGTCTCAGAGTGGGAGTCTTTCGGTTTACCGGTCTAATCGGTAATCCGCCAATGACTAGGCAACCCTCAATTTTAGGATCTAGATGTTGTTTCCCACCTTTTGAGGATCTAGCTTTTGGAGGGTCGCTAGTGACCTTTGTATATTTAAGAAGCCTTGGGCTCTTGTTTTAAGTATTCTTCTCTTTGTTGCTTTGCTTGTGGCTTGCCTTCATTGCTTGTGTCTAGAGTTATTGTTGAACTTGTGTGAGTAGAGAGGGAGAGACTTGAGTCCTCGTAGCGGGTCTTTTCCTAGGATGTGCAAGGTTGTGGCTTGTATAATGTTATGTGGTTGAATGTCAGTTAAGGCTTCCGGAGGGAGTAGAATATCCAGGCTAGATGGTGGAGTAAGATCAGGGATCTACTTCAAACCCTAGATTGGTTGGACCGAGTAGAGTTGCTTACCGCATGGAATTCGGAAAGCCCATTGCTATTTATAATAGTCTCATTTCAGTGGGAAGTGTTTGGATTGGTGGGGATGTAGGGTGACATCCCTCTTCTTGGTACACCGGGAGAGATTTCGGTTAAGCCTGAGTCTGGAGTATTTTCAATTTTTTACCCGTACACTAGATGAGATCCCTTAATCCATGAGGTGTGATTAAGGGATCAAGGGATGAAAGTTTTCTACCCTTACAGTGGATGTGAGTTGTAGTTGGAACCCGGCTTTGCGTGACCGGTTTACCGGAACTATTTTCCGGTTGATTGTGAAGGCCGGTAAACTAGTTGCAACGTTTTAACTCTTTCATGGTGTAGAGTTAGGTTATGGATATTGTGGCCTCTGAACTGCGAGAACGGAGGGCAATGACTTTCCAGGCACTATAAAAACTTACCGGAAAATTAGTCTCATGCTCAACAGAGTTTAAACCAAACAATTGGTTACTTGTTATTGGTGTCGTGTAGAGAGGGGTGCGCTTTGAGAATTCACCGGGAATCTGGCTATAACTGGAATAGATGGTTGGAAAGTCCAGTCAGGTCTTCAATTCTTCTGTTCTTCAAACCTTCATATCTTCATATCTTTGATTCTTCAAACAGCTCCCCGTTGGCCTATCCATTGGTGGCTCTAAACGGGTTAAGGGTAAAGGTAAGGTGATAAGAATCCACGGCCTCGGACGGGTAAAACGGGATGGCCAGACCACAAGCTGAAACCGTCCGTAGATTGGCTCCTGAAATTGAAACCCACCGTGACTAGCAATCGCGCCTCACCGGTGGGAACAACATAATAACGACCGTGTGGGTGATCAACCCCACTTCGCCGCAACAAAGTTTATGAAGCAAAATTGAAAAGAACTAGCCTCCAAATCCGGCTGGGAATAACAAGCTACAAGCCACAACACACGAGTCTTCATGTCTTCTTGTCTTCGAGTCTTCAAATCTTCATGTGTTCAAAAACACAAAGAAACTCAAAAGAAGTGTTCAAAAATACAATGGGAAAGCTTCCACCGAGGCTGTAACCTTCAAACAAGTGCCATAGATGACTTAAAATTCCAACTACAAAATATAATATTTTTCTGGAAAGTTAATACAAATAACTAACACTCCTCCAAATTTCAAGTCATTCTAAACTACTGTCCGAAAGTTATATGAGTTCAAAGCTTCACCCTTCTAGATATTCAATCGCTCATAATTTCTTCTTCAAAACTCCAAATCTTAATTGTAATAGTTTTTTGGAGAGCTATGACAATGGTGCACACACTTTACAAATCTCAAACGATTCTAAACTACTGTCCAAAAGTTGTGGTTTGTCAAAACCTCTGCCCTTTCAATGGATGGCCTCGGATTTTCACAATTTCAATTTCAAACCTTCATAACTTTTGCAATACAACTCCAATCAACTTTAATGATAAGTTTTTGAAAAGTTAAACAAAAGATCTACAATTTCTGAAATTTTCAAAGAAAGACGCAAAAACTACAAACTTTGGTGGCCGCCCGAATCTCTGCTCCTCTACGTTGGGTGGCTAGAGACCCTCCTCCATTCACACGCTTATAACTCTTTGCCTACAACTTCAATTTGAGGGAAAATAATCTCTCTCAAAGCGCATCTCAAAGAGAAAAAAAAACCCTCAAAATTTCATTCCAAAATAATTTTTACAACCAAAGTTATGGTCCATTAAACTCTCGGCTCTCCACACTCACACACACATCACTCTTAAAGCACACTAACTATTTTTTCCTCCAAAACCCGAATAGGAGGGAGAAAGAATATGCCTACCTACCCTCTCGACCCCTAAGGTGGATAAGATCAGCCCATGTGCATATCACATGGGCCTCAAAACACCCATTGATCCTAGCAAAACTCAAAAGATAAGTACCTATTTATCTTTTAAGGTCAACAAACCTTTAGACTTCTAACTAGGAGATAAACAATCATCTATCTACTATCTTTTAGTTTCTAAATTTCAAATGGAACACAAAACACTTATATTTAGTACAAAGCTTCAATCAAAATCAAGTAGAGGTAAAAACTAAAGTCAAAGAACAGTACTACTCCATCTGCAAGAACTTGAGGATGCGTTTGATAGTAATTGCGATGTAATCTACACATTGAGTCTTTGTCTAAGGATTCACTGGCCCTTCTAATCAACAATGGTGTCAGCGCTTACCTCGATTGGCCTAGGTATACAAAAATAATGGTCTTCGTTCAGGCCCTCGAAACTTCCTTCAAATGTCACTTCACAAGTGTCCGATTCAACACATCCAGTTTGAAGTAAGATTACTAAAACACGTGCATCTTTTTGGACATTAGCATGCCAATGCTGCTCAACACGAGGCTGCTTCAGCGGACGAGAAGATACAGCTTCATCTTGAGGGTCGAATGGCAATGGCGAGGAAACCGCCGGCTGGGATGATTGAATTGGCAACTAAGATAAGGAAAGCTGTAAATCTACCTCCGGTTGAGACTCTAGATCTTGTGACTCCATAAAAATCTTTTACTCCGACATTTTAGCTCGAACTTCAAATCCAAACACAAACTCTCAGAACGTAAATGAATACTTTGAATTGGTGAATACTGTTTACGACTGTCGCCTTTTAAACAATCTCATGAGCAATAAGCGTCACCTTGAAGCTACTGGAAGCGCCACCAATAAGTTTCGTCCTCATAATCAAAGATCTTTCCAAAAAAGTAAACAAGTAATGTTTTATATACTGTAGATATTTACATCAGGACACCGGTCACTAAGGTAACGAGGAAGCCATCCTCCGAGATGAGTTGAGGTATTAAGTGTAAATTGTCCTTAGATTTAGAAAGTTTGACACACGATAAGAATCCTTGGAAACGATCTGGTTAGGTGGGCTCGCTTTAGGTAAATTTCCGTTAACTTTGAGAATTACGAACTACTAGACTACAACAAGAAGTAACATTTATCAGTGATAGCAAATAGAATTACAATTTCAACCCAAGTGATTTCATATTTTTCCAATGAAATGTGAATTTGTTATGAATTTTCAAAGGAGTGGCTGCCAATAGGTACCTCCCATAAATGCCCTCCCAAAGTAAGGGATCATGGCTGATAGCAAAGCTCCTTTTGGAGCTCAATGTGTGGTGATGGGATGGAAGTGGGTTGGATACATCTCAATTGTACAGGTGACGGTTAGTTGTTCTGGTTGGTTATAGGTGACGGTTAGGGATTTTGGTAGGTTATAGAAGCATTGCCTTAACATCCGATGAATAGTGCCATAGGAGGGCCGTATAAACGGCCCTGCGTGAACAGTGTCAGTGCCTTTGTTCAAGGCTTTTTTATTGTGTTCTACTGGACGCTGTGGGAAGCGCTTTCCAGGGAGCTATTGTAGACTCCAACTTGGACCTTGTTTGCAACGCCCAACTAACGGTCCACCTCCAACGCGCAGACAACTTTGCTAGGATGCTGTACTCAAGGAGGATCAAACGCAAGGCGAAGATCAACAAAAGTTATCATTTTCACATCTTAACCTCTACACAGGGTTGTCTATTGTGTCGTGACGGGGACAATTTCCGTCACAATGTCACGATGTCACGACACAATGACAGCATGACATTGTGACGGATCGTGACTTTACTGTGACGGGGCCATTTTGATGGCAGAAAACACAATTTTCACATTTACCTCTGGAGAGACACGTTGGATTCAGAAAGGAATCTGCATGCCACATGTGCAGACATGTCATCAACTGCGGTAAATTCATGTCGCAGTAATTTTCAGCTTGGGTCGAAGGAGTGTCCGCGCCAATCCGCGCCTCACTCCGTCATCGAAGGCAGTCCGCGGCCAGTCCGTGGGCAGTCCGCGGCCCTTCCGCGCTCAGTCCGCTGCTAGTCCGCGCTCAGTCCGCGGCCAGTCCGTGGGCAGTCCGCGGCCCTTCCGCGCTCAGTCCGCTGCTAGTCCGCGCTCAGTCCGCGGCCAATCCGAACCACTGTCGCTTATAGTCCGCGCGCTGTCCGGCAGTCCATGGCAGTCCGCGGGCTGTCTCAGGCTGTCCGCGGCTACGTCCGCTGCTAGTCCGCGC